>CM025856.1:25456838-25485117 GCA_003952965.2 Morella rubra
AATGGTAACCACGCTTTTTCTCTTTCTCTCTCTCTTGCCCAATGCTCACGCACACTCACGCACCTTTCTTATAACATAAACTACTATTTATAAGAAAAGATACAAAGAGAAACCTTAAGAGAAACCCAGATAAACTTGAAGTGGGGCCTAAGTAGACTTCTACTCAAAATCTACTTCTATTCTAAGTTTATCTTATGGGTATGGATCCCAACAAGACGTGGAGTCCTGGACAATATCTAGAAGAGAGAGTAAACGTGGGAGTGGGGCTTGATGAGGCACATGACCTGTTTGACAAAGAGAGAAGGCGCATTGACTGGATAGGACATCGTTTTCCAACACAAGTGGGCCTTCCAAAACTGACCTTGACAGAAGTGGGCTTGCTGATCACAGACTCGTGGGCATACTGTAGTAGATAAGTTGGACCGTGTTACGAACATTTTCTTATGCAACAGTACTGGGCCTCCTACTGTTGACTATATTTCGGTCGAGATTTTGATTTTGTAATTTATCAAACGTTTGGGTACGTACTAACGAAGAATCGTTCGTTTCCAAGGCAAGAAAATGGCGCCGTTTTATTGGTAGGTGATGACTGGAGTCGATCTGCGTTGCCAATTAAGGCCAATATTAGGCAGAAAAATTGCTCATGTAAATTTTGGCATTAGCGACGATGTTGTTCGTCTTCTTACTAGTCTACGTCGGACGAAACAAAAACCAATGAGATGATGTAGATTTTCTCAATGAATCATTGGCCCCTCCGTAAATTTTGCTGGCGTGGAGAAAAATTTGGTCGAATATTTGTCAACTCATGAGCTGCAGCTGTCTTAATAACTTAACCACCAAAAATAGGTCCCAATAATACGCAATAAACTAAAACAACCTTTTGTACACATCACTAAACAAAGTCGCAAGGATAGTGGTCATCACTTATACATAGATGTGATTAAAGCTAAACTATGGATTATCATCGCTGTCAATCCAAAAAAAGAAAACATTTCCCTTTGTAGCAAGTTGGCTTGCAACAACAAAATATTCCATTGTTACAAAATTGGATCGCTGCCATAACTCTAACCTTTGTGTGTGTGTGTGTGTGTGTGTTTGTTGGTAACCCTGCAATTGAAGCTCGGTTGATTTCTTTTGGCTACGGGCATTAATAGTAGCCCCTGCAATATTGTTCTTTAAAAGAAATGTTCTTCCAATTATTAAAGCTTTCGTTTCAAAAGTCTCAACTAAAATTCTAAGCCTTCACAACTTAGAAAAACAAAAAAACGAAAGGATTTGTTCCAACTTCCATGGAGTTATTAAGTAAAAAAATTTGAAACCTCATACGATACGAAACCGTCGTTGACTTAGATAAAACGACGAAAATTAACAATGTATGTGTTAAAATGCAGACCATTATAATATTGTCATGCGGATCACCACGATACGAATTGAATTTTCATAACTCGAAATCATTGTTACCCTACCTGTAATTTGTATTCTATTGCTGTATATCGTCATGTGCGATTCTTTCTATTGTTTTTTGGTTTTTATATGCTAAATATCTGTCACTGTCCTCACAGTTTTGGTTGTTTACGTACCTGCTGGCTTAGGATTCCAAAACGACGTCGAATATGCTCCATCAACAGTCTCCTATATATTGGCTCCTCCACAAAGCCGGGCAAAGCAAGAAGAAGAAATAGAATGGCAACCAACATCCTCATGAGAAATCCACTCCCATCCCATGTTCTCGTGATGCTTCTCAGTACTCTTCTAATCGTCTCCATGCTTCGCACACCCTTAGCCACTGCTTCTTCTACCAAAGACTACGAAAACTATATCCAAACAGCTTGCAAGCCAACACTATACCGAAAATTATGCTACCAGTCTCTCTCTCCCTATGCATTGAAAATCAAAGGAGATCCCCAAACACTTTGCAAAACTGCCCTCACCATAACCCTACAAGCCGCACGTAATGCCTCCTCCACAATATCAAAGCAATTGAAGCAGAAAGGACTAACGAAGTTGGAAGGTCAGGTCATTGAGGACTGTGACTCGAACATCAAAGACTCCATTGACGAGCTCCAGCAATCCCTAAATGCCATGAAACTTTTAAGCGGTCCGGACAGGGCATTCCAACTCGACAACATAAAGACATGGGTGAGTGCCGCCTTAACGGATGACACTACATGCACGGACGAGTTTGATCAGGAAGGCCAAGAGGTACGTGCTACGATCAAGAACACGATCAGGAATATGGTATCAAATATTGCCCAGATGACTAGCAATGCTTTGGCTCTCATCAACAACCAGCTCAAGTAATAATTAAATATAAGATTGCATATTCTAGGAAGAAGTTACACCGTCACTGGTCCTTTTAAGTACTGAAGTGTAGTTCAACTGGCTAAGTCAGTAGTGTCTCTGAATAAGAAAAAACAGAGCTGAGATGTCTGATGCTTGTATTGTTTGGCCTGTACTTGTAATCTTTCATTTATTACTTGTGTATTCATAGTGTCCGATTGAGACTCACAATTAATCTTTGACATATATGAATTTCTTGTGATCGCTGTAAAAACAACGAGGGAATCACACCTAATCCCTGTTGTGAATTTATTTTACACTTGAGAGACGGTAATAACCGGCTGTAAGGAGATGTGATGTACTTAATATAAGGGAAGTACTAAGGTCCGGCGGGTTAAGATGGACCGTATTACTGATCAACTCTACCGATCACCGCCGTCAGTATCCAAAATTTTCTGGAGTCGTCGACCATATCACGTTTTCCTATAAACTCCGAAGGTAGAGCTGCAGATGATTGACGTCTCACCAGGCTGATGTGTTACGTGTGTGTGGCTTGGCTTTTGAGAAGTCAAGACTCACATTTTGACAAAAGGGAAATCTTTTATGCATTCTTATTCAAAGAAACGTGAAGTTGGTTTTCAACATTGCATTTAATGCAATGTTGTTTCTTGATAAGTGAAAATTCACTTTTTCTAAAGTGAACGGCAAGCTGCAAGACAAACTGCAATTTGCAGCTTGTCGAAGACTTCACATATTTTGCATTTATGAACAATAAATGCATGTCATGCGTTGGATTTCAACTTTCCTTTATAGGCTATAACCGTCCTATAGCCGCAGAGCGTGACTTTGCATTTATGGAAATGCACGTAAAGACTTCGTTCGAAGATTATAAAAAGAGAAGAGTTGTTTTGAAGAAAGAAGCGGAGAAAATCCAATAGAGAGAGACAAGAGAAAAGAGTCGCATAATATTGAAATGGCGCTGTTTATCTCTTTTGTGTGTGAGGAAATTGGTGTATTGGGGCTTTAGGCTTGAGTGTTGTGTTATCACTATATGTACTTCATATTTCTTATAGTGAATTTCTTTCTGAGTTTCTACCAGTGGACGTAGGCTTCAATGCTGAACCACTTAAATCTTGATATCTTTTGTGATTACTGATTTTATTCTCATTTTTCTACTCCTTGGTGATCCTGAATATTTATTCTTGTCACAACATGATGTTAACGAGGTTATGCATTATTGGAGGACACATGGGTCTACCTCACCGTTTGCCATCACCTGTCTTACTCATCCAATGGTCCGGTTAATATACGGCCGGCTTCTTAAGACGCCCATTCAAAGCGCAAACGATCTATATCTGTCTTGTTTCCTTATCATTCTTTGGGTTTCAAAGAAAATTAAAAGCCAACACCCCAAAGAACATTACTTGTGGGAGTAGTCAACGATCAGCACAACGTTTGTTAATTATTTCCTCCTTCTTCTTCTTCTTTTTGTGCAATAAGACATCTCTTAAGGAATCAAGTTGTAGAAAATTCTCAAGGGTGAGTGACAAAATGGAATATCCATGCAAAGAATTAAAGTTCCTTAGAGCTCTGTATGACTTGTTGACAATGAACGAAGAAACATATACACACGTATTAATGTATATATGCAAATAGAGGTCATCATGCAATTCAAGAATCTTAAAAATATTGAATTGCGGAGTCTTCTGACATTAAAATGGTTACTTCCAAGAAAAAAAGGAAGAATTACGTTCTAGAATAACCTATGAAAATTATATTTGAGAATAAGAACCAACAGCAGGTGTCATTAATTTATTCAAAATAGAACAAAATGCTTGTCGAAACAAATTAAGAAAGGATTAAAAAGAGAAGATTGCATGTGTTCTGTTTTCAAGCTTATATATATACTTTGGGGATCCTGTTGATTTGATTTCCTTCCTGTTGAGAGAGATAACGATAGACAAATAGTAGAATAATTCTTCTCTCTAGATGAAAGCAAATAGAGCGCAATCTCAACAATTATACGTACTGAAAATAATCTCAAGATAATCAATCACACCAAGCCAGAACAACGCAAGCAATTTTTACGTGGAAAACTTTCCAGTGTGAGGAAGAAAAATCACGGGTCCTAGTCCAGTCAAATCTCCACTATAAACCAAATAATTGGTACACAAAGTCTTCTCTAGTCACAACTAGAGGCTACAACTCAGATCTTCAAGATGATATCAATCTTGGCAAATACAACGGAAAAATAACGTAGAGAAAATACCAACAATCCGGTTACTGTTCACGTATACGAACACTGTTCCCGAGCTCAAAATCTGATCTTCACCGTTCAGATTATAGCCTTGTGTCGTGAACGTCTTCTCCAAATTTCAGCTCCATCGGACCACAGAGAAAGCGAGATCTACCCTTTGATGAAACCTAGGCGTGAAAAAGAAAAGCTGCTTCTTTCTTTTCTTTCTCTTCTTTTTAATCTATACGACTTAAAGAATTCATCATTAAGGTTATAAGTTAAAATCCTAATGGGCTTTGGGCCTTATTAAAGACCCCCATTGGGCTTCCTTCACATAGAAGGAATAAACCCAACAAATCTCCCCCTTCCGATTATGTGGAGGAAATCGCCATCTCGGAGATCGAGGAACAATCTTCAAGATTCTGTCTTGGTAGTGCTTTTGTCAACATATTAGAACCATTTTTTTGATTGAAACCTTTGACAACCAATCTAGCCTTGTACCGTGGCCGTAAAGTGAACTCACTTTTCTTAACCTTGTAAATCCACTTGTTCTTCAAGGCTCTTTTACCTTTAGGTAGTTTCACCAACTCAAAAGTGTGGTTATCGTATAGTAACTGCATCTCATCTTGCATGGCCTCAACCCAGTCTGTCTTATTTCATCTTCCATAACTTCTGCAAAACACTCGGGCTCTCCCCCGTCAGTCAATAACACATATTGTTCTGCTGAATACTAGTGGAAGGATGTCGGTCTCTGGTAGACCTCCTGGATGGAACCTCTGGTGGAATCTCTGGCACTGTCAACTGCTCATCAGTCTGAACATCTGGTTGAACTTGTAAGGGAACATCCACTCACTTGTACCCTAGTGGTCATCCTGAACATCATTCTCAACCTGAGTTGGCAAATTCTTCAATGGAACTATATCTATATCCATGTCAATCAAACATCATCATTCTGAGACACAGATTTCTCTGCTTTCTGAATATCTTGAATTGTCTGATCTTCTACGAACACGACATCTCTGCTTCTCAAAACTTTCTTCTCAACTGGATCATAAAATCTGTATCCAAACTCATCTTGACCGTAACCAAGGAATATGCACTGTCGTGTCTTCATATCAAGTTTGGACCTTTCATTTTTGGGAATATGCACAAATACTAAACACCCAAATACACGTAAATGATCGTAGAAAACATTCTTACCTGTCCAAACTCGGTCTGGTACATCAAACTATAGAGGAACGTAAAGGTGTAAGATTCAACACATGAACAACTGTGCTTAATGCCTCACCCCAAAAGGATCTTGGCAAATTTGCTTGTGAAAGCAAACATCTCACTCTTTCAACCAGTGTTCTGTTCATCCTTTCAGCTATGCCATTCAACTGAGGAGTTTTCGGAGTAGTCTTTTGATGCCGAATTCCCTGTTGTCTGCAATACTCATCAAAAGGACCAGAATACTCTCCCACATTATCTGTACGGATGCACCTCAGCTTCTTCTTAGTTTGTCTCTCAACTAGGGCTTGAATTGTTTGAACATAGCTAACACTTGATCTTTTTTCTTCAAGAAATATACCCATAACTTTCTTGAATGATCATCTATGAAGGTTATAAAATAGCTTGAGTCACCAAGTGTTTTCGTCTTCATAGGCCACATACATCTGAATGCACCAAATCCAGTATCTTTGACTTTCTCAAATGAGAGGAATTCTTGAAGGAGACTTTGTTCTGCTTCCATGACAAATAATGACTGTACCTTTTCATTTGTGTATTTTTCAACCCAAATAGCATACTTTTCTTCCCCAGTATGGCTAATCCTTTCTCACTCATGTGAGCAAGCTCTTGTGCCATAGTTCTACTGTACCATCTGTTCCATCGCATTAACAAGGTCGTTGAAGATCTTTGCTTGCATAATGTACAACGCAGAGAGCTTCTTACCCGAGCCACAACCATAGCACCCTTAGTAAGCTTCCACTGGCCATCACTGAAAGTGCTACAATACCCATCATCATCAAGTTGACCTGCAGAAATCAAGTTCAAACGAATGTCAGGAATATGTTTCACATTTCTAGAACCAATCTCGTGCCATTATTCGTCTCCAGATACACATCTCCAATGCCAATGACTTTAACCAAGCCATCATTGCCCATCTTTACAGTTCCATAATCACCAGATCTATAGGATGTAAAGAAATCTTTCGAGATGTAGCATGAATGGAGGCACCACTGTCAATCACCCAACTGGTCTCATGGCATGCAACATTTATCACCTCATTTTCATAAATAATGAGGAAGTCTGCAAGGAGTGGTGGTAACAACTCTATCATCACCATCTTTGTCAGTCTCGTTCTTCATTTCATTCCCTTTCTCATTCTTGTATTCTTTTTTCAATTGCCTGCAATATTTTCTGATGTGTCCCTTTTTCCCGCAATGATAGCACTCAACATTAGAGAACCTGTTGGACTTGCTTTTGCTTTATCTCTGTTCTTTGGACCTCTGCTCTTGCTTCTCCCCTCTTTTCTGTAACCAAGACTTCTGACTATGAAGAGGATCCCTATGATTTTCTTCTCATCTCTTCGTTTAACAAACAACTCTTGACCATATCCATTGTGATTACACCATCTGGAGCAGAGTTGGACAAAGAAGTTCTGAGCGTCTCCCACGAGTCGGTAATGAACCAAGCAACCATAACCCTTGTATCTCATCATCAAACTTAATACCCATTCCAGCTAACTGATTAATAATTCCTTGGAATGTATTCAAGTGATCAGATAAGGGAGTCTCATCTGGTATCTCAAAGCCATCATCTGCTTAATTAGAAACATCTTATTATTTCAGTTTTTCTAGCATATAACTATTCAAGCTTACTCCATAGAGTACGTGCATGTGTCTCCCCACTAATATGGTTCAAAACATTGTCATCTACCCACTGCCTGATATACCCACACACCTGTCGATGTAACAAAGTCCATTCTGCATCGGACTTGTTAGTCGGTTTTTCAGTAGCAAACACCGGTAGATAATAATCTTTTACATAAAGAAGATCTTCCATTTTTCCCTTCCATATGTGATAATTTGAACCATTGAGGTTAACCATTCTACTCACATTTGCTTCCATAACTCAAATTGTCAACCAAAAAACTTGGCAACCTGGTTGTGATACTACTTTGTTGAGAGAGATAACGACAAACAAACAACGGAATAATTCTTCTCTCTAGATGAAAGCAAATAGAGCAAATCTCAACAATTATATGTACTGAAAATAATCTCAAGATAATCAATCACACCAAGTCAGAACAATACAAGTAATTTTTTACGTAAAAAACTTCCCCGGTGTGAGGAAGAAAAACCACGGACCTAGTCCAGTCAAATCTCCACTATAAACCAAATAATTGGTACACAAAGTCTTCTCTAGTCATAACTAGAGGCTACAACTCAATCTTCAAGATGATATCAATCTTGGCAAATACAATGGAAAAACAACATAGAGAAAATACCAACACTACAAAAAAACAGGTCTATAATGGCGGTCTTTTTAGCAGCGGTCGCTAAAAAGCCACTAAAATGTGTTTTTTACAGCGTTTTGCAAAAAACGCTGTTAAAGGGGATCTATAATGGCGGTCTTTGTAGCGGCGGTCAGTATATACCCCTGACCGCTACTACTTTCTCAAACTCACAGTTTCTCTCCCTTTAAATTAAACCCTTCCTGCTCCCCCGTGCCTTACTTGTGAAAAATCTTTGTCTTCAGCCCCCTCTTCGTCGAAGAAGCTCCTCCCCTCTTCATCGAAATCTCCAGCCCCTCCTCTTCGTCGAAGCTCCAGCCCCTCCCCTCTACGTCTTACCATCTCTGATTTTCTAAATATGAAATCTTTGGAGAAGGAGGGCCTTTGCCACCTGAAGGAGCTCAAAGTCCCTGTATAGATGGATTGCGGCGACATCCTTGAATTTGTTTATAGGGGTTGTGGGGTCTTAGGCATCGCAAACGGTTTTTCACTCGAACTCATACTTTTATTTTCTGTTTTGTCCTGCTTCTCGATCTGGGTGTCAGGCATCGCAATGGATCCGAGTTCTATTTTTCCTCTACTTTCTCATGCTTCTCAATCTTGAATAGTTTTGCCCTTTTTCCCTCCTTTTGTTTTCCTTTTTCAATGTCTTCTTTTTTTATTTGAAGGGTTTTGGTGGGGAAAAATGATTCTTCAAGCGTTGGGTTCCACCAAAGTAGACCAATCAGGTTTTCATCTGAATGCGGCACAATCTGTGATTAGTTGTCATTGGGCAGGTATGGAAGATAGAGTTGGATGCTCTCCAAATCCCTTAAAGGCATAGGTGTGGGTTTCTTTCCTTATCCGTTATGGAATGTTAGAAGTTTTGAAATTTTATTTATTTATCTTACATTGTTCAGTCACTACATGGGCATCTCGTGTTATTGCTGATTTACGTTACAGGAGTTCAGGATATGACGACAGAATTTTGATTAGGGCTTTACCACGTTGGTGTAACCAATAGATCACACTCCATGTAATATGCTTGTGTTCTTTTTGTTTGCTTCTACCCATAATGAAATCTTTGTTCTTGTTTTAACAAGACTTGGGCCTATGATATCTTTTGTTGGCATTCCAGTTTGGTTATAAATTCCTCACCGCATGTTGACAGTGCAATAGCGGCGGTTTCGACCGACGCTATAAAAACCGCTGCTATAGGTCATAGCGGCGGTTGTCACCTTTAGCAGTGGTTTCTGACCACTGCTAAAGGTTTTTTTTTTTGTAGTGTGCAAAAATCCGGGGTTACTGTTCACGTATACGAACTACTGTTTCCGAGCTCAAAATATGATCTTCACCGATCAGATTATAGTCCCTTGTGTCATGAACGTCTCCTCCAAATTTCAGCTCGATCGGACCACAGACGAAGCGGGATCTAGCCTTTAATGAAACCTGGACGTGAAAGAGAAAAGCTGCCTCTTTCTTTTCTTTCTCTTCTTTTTAATCCATACGGCTTAAAGAATTCATTATTAGAGTTATAAGTTAAAACCTTAATAGGTTTTGGGCCTTATTAAAGACCCCATTGGGCTTCCTTCACATAGAAGGAATAATCTCAACGCTTCCGGCTTTGGGCATTTGCAGCCCACTGCAATATTGTTCTTTAAAGAAATAGGGCTGCACACCATGTGCGCGCGGCAGAAAAGCTTTCGTTTCAAATGTCTCAACCCCTGGCCAACCTCAAAAAGTTACCTGAAACAGAAAAAGAAAAAAGAATTTGTTCGCACTTCCATCTGTAATTAAGATAAAAATTTTGAAACCTGAGACGAGACGACATCGTCGTTGATCACTTAGATAAAACTATGGAAACAAATATATATGCATGTCTTAAACTTCAGATCCATTATATATGGACATTATTCTATTGTCTTGCGTAGCGCGGTGCGAATTGAATTTTCTTGAATTTTGTATTGCTACATATCACCATGTGCGATTCTTTCCATTCCCCCCCCTAATTTCCAGATGCTAAATATCTTGTACAGCTAGCATGGTAACCTCACTTTAATGGGTGTTTAAGTGGCCGCCTAGCTAGAATTCCGAATATGCTCAATCAACAGTTTCCTATATATTGGCTCCTCCACAAACCCAGGAATGCAAGAAGAAGACAGAAAGAGAGATGGCAGCCAACATCCTCAGAAATCCACTCCAATCACATGTTCTCTTTATGCTTATCAGTACTCTTCTAATCATCTCAATGCTTCACACAGCCTTAGCCACCACTTCTTCTACCCAATTATTCTATGAAAAGTATATCCAAAAAGCTAGCAACTCAACACTATACCAAAAGTAATGCTACAAGTCTCTTTCCCCAAAAATATATTTGTACTTTTTAATTTTTTTATTATCTTTCATTTGTTACTTGTCTATTCGCCTCGATCCATCCATACGAAACAAATAATGTCAGATACAGAATCACAATGAATCTCTGATATATATATATAAACTTCTTGCGTACACTTCAAAACAATATCGTAATCCGAACGAATCCGTAGTCATGTGAATATATTATAAACTTTCGTATTCAGCGACCTGCCCTTGTGCAATTTTTTTTAAAAGCCTACTAATCAAAGCTTTTCTTGCGGATTCCTGTAGAAATTAAACAATGGTACAAAGCTTTGTTGAGGAGGTTAAGCTGGTTCCCAATTTTCAGATGTTACCTTTGATTTATTTAGATAGTAAGCCAAGTCCTAGAAAAAAAAAAAAAAAAAGAGGTGGTGGGGGGGGATGGGGAGTAGGAACTACTGTCGGTAGTCAACTTACAGGGAATGCTCTTCAAATAATTACGTCATTTTCTGCAGGCTAGTTCAATTTCTTGTTGGCTTTGAGATACCAAGGGAATCCACAGCACGTGCAAACGAAAATTTCAATGATAAAACGATTAGAAGACAGCCGGTGATCAAAGAGCAATAAGGTGGTGAAGAGAATGCTCGAGGTTGTAACTGGGCCGAGCTGGGAAAATAATAGATAGATGTGGATCCCAAAAGAAAATAGTAACACTAGGCAGCATATAATGGAGAGAAAAATATTGTAATTTGTAGGATAAAAAATCGCCAAGGTTTAGACTTTAGAGGCAGGACCTGGACTGGACAATATCTAGAAGAAAGAGTAAACGTGGGAGTGGGGCTTGATGAGGCCCACCTGCTCCGTTCGTTCAATTGAAACTGGATTTTGTAGGACGGGACTATTGAAAAAGCTTCAACAGATCTTGGATTTTAAGTTTCCAAAGGATACGCCAATCTCGCTCTTCAAACAGACTAGGAGGAATGGAGCTTTGTTTCAATAAGCTGTAAGCAGACTTGCGTAGGGAAGAAAAAAAAAAGTTGTAAGCAGACTTTACCGTAAAAATTCCTCTAGAATCGGGAGTCCAGATTAATATCCGAAACTAGCGGCTTAAGGTTGCATATATATATATATATAGCTCTAGCAGGGGACTCTTCGAACTGGGAGCTGATGAGACCCTGTTTCTAGCCATTATTCTTGATGGAATAATATATGGTCGCCCTATACAATAAAGAGTTTGGAGCTCAGTGACCTTCATAACCACCTTGACAACCCATTAAGGAGATAAAACCCCTATGGGTTTTTCCTTGGGTCCCACCTTTCTTACATTTTCGGAAAAGATCTAATCTTTAACTTATCATCACTTGAATATTGATAAGATATCCCTCTATCTGATAAGGGAGACCAACTCTCATATTCCTAATAAGACTAAGAGTCCTAATTGCCCGAGTAGTTCATTGCTAATAAGATTGCACATCTTTAGGTCTATAAAAGACAGGTACACCCCACTAATTGATTTATTTTTTCCGTCAAACTAATTACCTTTAATTAACACAAAACCCAAAGAAAGAAACAAAAAATCAGGGGGGGATCAGTCCCAGCATAGATCCAAACCAAGTCTAGATAGTGCTCATGAACATCGGGGTAGCCTCCTGACTCAATCAAAGAGGCAGCCCATCGAACAAGATGGTGCGCTTCTACATTAGCACCTCGTTTAACAAATTCAAACACACAACAATTAAACAAAGAGACACAACTAAACACCTCTTCAATTCTTCCATGCACCCGCCAGTCAACACGCACTGGAAATTTCCGGAAGGCCTCAATAGCAAGAAGAGAGTCACCCTTAATAACAATATCCGGAAAGCCACATGCCTGAGCCTCCTTAAAACCCAACAAAGCAGCAAAAACTTCTCCTCCCAGCGGTCTAGCCACAAGTTTTTTGCACTTTAGCCCCCACCACTCTTTCCAAATGATCACAAAGGACAGCAGCTCCCACAATAAATCCATTCCTTATCGCCACATCAAAATTCACCTTAATCAACCCAGCATTTGGTGGAATCCATCTTGCATTTTCCACCATTTCACACCTACTAGACCACGCAGCAACATGCTCTTCAAAAGATCTCCAAAATCTCATCAATAAAGGCAAAACATCCAAAGAAGCTACATGATGAACTATCTGATTAC
This sequence comes from Morella rubra, assembly GCA_003952965.2. NCBI lineage: Eukaryota > Viridiplantae > Streptophyta > Magnoliopsida > Fagales > Myricaceae > Morella > Morella rubra. Next base: position 25,469,354 of record CM025856.1, read on the forward strand.
GGGACCACCATACAAGATCCCACAAAATCAAAGCATAAAGCTAAAAGTTATGAAAATCAACCACAAGCAGACTAGGAAGTCTAGAAGGATCTATAATAGTTAATAGCCAAGAAGATAAAGGTTGGGCTAAATTAGTCCGCACGTCCCTAGGGTTTGACCTTTTCCCAGATTGGTCCTCAGAGTTTGATTTTTCCTAAAAATATCCCTGGGTGAGGACCCATTACCAAATAGATCCTGCCGTCAATTCATTGGACGGAAATACACACGTGGCTAACGGCTTACATGTGGGAATTGACAGTTGGATTTTTAAAAAATCTCACCCAATCAATGTGACATGTGTCAGTAAATAAATAAAGATAAAAAATTAATCTAAAATTAATAAAAAAACATAAAATTTTTTTAATGTAAAAAAAAAAAAAAAAAAGGCCAGATCGGGGACCCCGATCCTTTCCCGTGGAGGGGTCACGGTGGAGGCCCCCTCCATCGGCCGCCGAGGGATTCTGGCAGCCCAGAACCTCGATCCGGCTTCTTTTTTTTTTTAACATTATTTATTAATTTTAGATTTTTTTTTTTTTTAAAATATTTTATTTTTATTTATTTTACTGACACGTGTCACATTGCGATTGAGCATGATTTTTTTTTAAATAGCTGTAAATTCCCACGTGTAAGCCTTAGCCACGTATGCATTTCCGTCCAATGAGTTAACGGCAGGAAATACACACGTGGCTAACGGCTTACATGTGGGAATTGACAGTTGGATTTTTAAAAATCTCACCCAATCGCAATGTGACATGTGTCAGTAAATAAATAAGATAAAAAATTAATCTAAAATTAATAAAAAAAACATAACTAATTTTTTTTAATGTAAAAAAAAAAAAAGCCAGATCGGGGACCCCGATCCTTTCCCGTGGAGGGGTCACGGTGGAGGCCCCCTCCATCGGCCGCCGAGGGATTCTGGCAGCCCAGAACCTCGATCCGGCTTCTTTTTTTTTTTAACATTATTTATTAATTTTAGATTAATTTTTTATTTTTTAAATATTTTTATTTTTTTATTTATTTTACTGACACGTGTCACATTGCGATTGAGCATGATTTTTTTTTAAATCCAGCTGTAAATTCCCACGTGTAAGCCTTTAGCCACGTATGCATTTCCGTCCAATGAGTTAACGACAGGATCTATTTGGTAATGAGTCCTCACCCTAGGGATATTTTTAGGGAAAATCGAACCTTGAGGACCAATCTGGGAAAAGGTCAAACCCCAGGGATGTACATAGTAATTTAACCTAAAGGCTGATTGGCAAAACTACTTATATCCAAACCCACATAGAAGAACTCCAAAGAATCTTACTAACACAGCATTCAATAAGAAGATGCTTTGTCGTTTCAATTGCTTCTCCACACAACACACAGCAAGCCTCCTCCCTTTCAACAATATTCCCAAGCGACTGGCCACATTACCCTTCGTTGGAATAACATTCCAAAGTAGTTTCCACAGAGCTATCTTAAATCTTTCATGAACTTTCATCCTCCATAACTTCTTCCACCACACATATTCCACAAGTGAATTAGGAAAGGTCTTAAGCTTAACCAACTCCCAATACATTGTTTTGATCGAGAACCTCCCATATTTGTTTGAAACCCATAACAGCTTATCCCTTCGATCCAACCTCCCTAAATGGATTTGAACAAAAGCTTCAGCCTGCCATGGTTCAAACAGTCTCCAAACACGAGATCTATCCCATTAGCCAGATATAGGATCAATTAAATCAGCCACAACAGAAACCTCACTATTTTTGCCCAGATGACAAGGAAAAGGCTTAAAACTAGGACTAGATGGGATCTAAGGATCCTCCCAAACCAAAATCTCTTTACCATTCCCTACAACAAAACATAACCCAACTTTCAGCAAGTCTCTCCATTTTAAAATACTCTGCCATACCCAAGAAGACTTCGATCCCTTTACAGCATCATCAAAATCAATATGGTGGAGATATCTACTCTTCAACAATCTGACCCAAAGACACTTAGAGTTAGTGAAAATATTCCACACTAACTTAGAAATTAATGCCTTGTTAAGATCAGTCATTCCCCGAATACCTAAACCACCCAAAGATTTTGGAATACAAATAGATTCCCACGACTTCAAGGAAAGATTTCTGTTTTTCTCAGGTTTAAATCCCTACCAAAAATTCTTAAAACCCTTATCCACCTCGATAAATCCAGCCCCCAGTTTGGTCCTTTAACTCCATTGTACGATTTCAACATCTCTGAATGATCGTAGAAGCATGATAAAACTTTGTATTTAAATCCCCAGAAGTCAACCAAGACACCCTCGATTTTTGCTTCCACAATATCTCTTCATGCTGAAGCTGTTCATCTAATTCAATCAAAAGACACTTCTCTATACAAATATTATCATCAGATGGTTCAGCTTGCTGAACTAAACGTAACTGCTCCTTAACCCCTACAATCCTATCATGAATATCACCAAAAGTCTCCACATTCCACTTCCGCAATACCCTCCTTACCTCCCGAATTTTATTGAACAAAATCCACGCAGGAGACCCACTCCACTGCTTCCTCCAAGACTCAGCAATAATACCATAACAAGAAACTTCCCTCGCCCAAAATGTCTCAAATTTGAAACAAGTTGCAACCCGAGGCTTACTCCCAAAAAAATGTAAGATAAGTGGCACATGGTCAGAATTTGTAATACTAAAATGATGTACTCGAGCATTCGGATAGCTAATTCTCCATTGCACATTAGCAATACATCGATCCAACCTTTCCCGAATATTAGCCAAGCCCGATCTCCCATTAGTCCAAGTAAAATTTCTTCCCGAATAACCAAGGTCCACAAACCCCATACAGTCCATAAAATGTTTTAAACCCCAAGAAAATGCCTCATCCACCAATCTACCCCCTATTTTCTCACTCTGCCTAACAACATCATTAAAATTCCCAATGCAAACCCACGGTTTGCCAGACAAATCACCCAAATTCATCAGATCCGCCCAAAAAGCCTCCTTATGTCTCCATAAAGGCGGCCCATACACTAAAGAGCACCAGAAATCAATTCTATCACCACCTGGTTTCATTAACAAGTGAAAAATCGAACCCGACAAAGAAACAATCTCAAAACACAAACCAGGTCTCCAACAAAAAGTCAGGCCTCCCTTACAACCAACAAGAGGAAAAGAAAGAAAATAAGAAAAGCCAAGCCGACGCATAATCACCTAAAGGTGATCATCTTTTATTTTCGTCTCCACCAAAAAAAATACCCACAGGATCCACATCTTGCACCATCATCCTGAGGGCCCGAAGAACCGCAGGTCTCTCAAGACCCCGGCAATTCCATGAGATCAGACTTATTGTGGCAGTAGGGGCAGTAGAAGGCCTGCCCCCCAGCCAAAGTAGTAGGTTCACCCAAGATTTCCACCATTGCCGACGCTTCTGTAGTATTTTTCTTCTTCAGACCATATCTCTTTTTCCTTTTAGACATTGTACTATCAACCATTCCAAGAGAGAAAATTGGCACCAAAGGCTCCTCCACCTCCAACCCATTCAGACTCTCTTGCTCCCTATATTTTTTCACAGGGGATTCATGAAACTCAATAGTCACACTGTTCCTCTTTAGAGACAACTGACCATTCACCACATCTAAAACACCCAACGGACTAGAAACCAGGCCAGACTCGAGAGAGGCTTTTGATGATAATTGGACCTCCTGACTTAAAGCATCAGTCCGGTCCCAGCCCAGCCCACTTCTATTATTGTCCTCAATACTACCCGAGCCCACCTCCAAACAGCATATCTCATAGGCCTCAAGAGCATTTACCTCCTTTTGGCCACTTTCCTTTGTCTGACATTGAGTTGCCAATGCCATAGCAATATCCGAAAGAGCATTCAATGGCTTTCTTATGACTTCTAACGGCAGCTCAACCCCACTAGGAGATTGATTAGCCTCATTAACCATTATTGCTTTGGCTCATATACCACTCATATCCTCTCTATTTCAAGAAGGCCTCTCCCGCAAAGAACGACCCCCCAGACGTCCAGAACCATATGAATACCCACTCCAACCCCTACCACCAATCAGAGCTCTACCTCTACCTCCCTGAATACCACAACTCATGCCCCATTTATCATCCACCATTGGTTTCGAATCATCCAGACGCACCAATCCCCTCATCTCCTCCCCCAAAGCAAACTGGTAAGGATGAGACTCATCAACACATGTACCCATCGTATGGGTTATTATCCCGCAAACCAAACAAAAAGTGGACAATCTTTCATACTTAAAAGCTATCCACACCGGTTCTCTTTTATCTCTCGGCAAATAAAACCCTGGTTGAAGAGGAGATTCGACTTCAAACTGAACTTGAACTCTCAAATAGTGTTTATTAACATCCACCTTCTTTACCTGACAAACAACACCCAGTTTTTTGCCTAATAGATAGGCATTTTTTTGCATCCAAAAGTTCCATAGGGAGGCCATGGATTTGAATCCAAAATTGAGCCTGAGATATTTCGACTTCATTAATAGTCTCTTCTTGTTTCCATTCTTTTAAAATCAACAAAAAACCTTTAAAATTCCATGGTGCTAACCAAAGCACTCTATCCTTTTCCTCCATGGATTGAAAAGAAAATAGAAACCGATTAGGTCCTGCATTCTCTATGCGAAAATTCAGAGCAAACCTCCATCTAGCCCTTATGAGAGGAAAAATGACAGGCTTAGGAAAAATCTTCCTGAAAACAAGCCTTCCAACCAAATTCATAGCTTCAAAGTCACGAGCCCACTCCTTATTAATCTTCAGGATTCCTGAAACATCTTCCCATGATAGATTCTTTGTTTTCTCCATTAGCTCCTCCAATTCCCCCATCGGTAGCTTAGAAGAACTCATGTTCTTAGCTAAAGAAAGGAACTCCGTCCACTCACAACAAGCCGTCCAACCTTGCTGTTGACGTCTACTTTTAGAAACAGATCCAAATAATCCAAACACGACACCGAACAAATCAATCAAGAAAGAAATACAACTAGCTCCAAAAGATGGAGATGTGAAGAAACTTCGGGAAAAGGGATTGAAATCTAAGATCAACAAAGAGGTAAAAGGATTGAGGTAGTTACGGAAAGGAAAAAAGGCTAGATCCAAGAAGATGAGATAAGAAGAAACTTCTAGAAGAAGAAGAAAGGACATAGAGCAACGAGAGAGAAAAAGGCGTAAGAAGGAGAAAAGAAAGGAAGAATCAAGGAAATCATTGATGGAATCAAAGAGGAGGAAAGAATTGTTACTAGTGGGACCGGTCTTAGATGCTGGAATCGAGCCAAACAGATGCAGGCAAGAAAGAGAAGAAAACGGTTGGGAAAGATTCGGCGAGAGCATTTCGCTCAGAGGCTCCAGAGAGCGGTTTTGGTTAGCTAGTGTAGGAGTTTCTAATTGATTGATTTAGATTACTAGCTCTTATATCATTATTTTATAATCCCTCTGACTTAGACATTGGAGGCTCTCTTTCGACGACACTCCAGTTCTCTTTTACAGATTCAATCATTGGATTCGAGCTCGCTGATCGTTCTATTAATTGGTGCTTTTTGGAATTATCAGTTGGCGCAGTCTGTGGGAACTAAGGAAGTCCTACACGGATTAAATTTATCCTATTGATAATATATCTTTATCTAACCTGATAATTTCATTTTATCTCAACATATAATCTTGTTTTATCTTATCTGATAATTAAGATAATTAAGGCCCCTGGTCAATTTCCACAAGCACCAATATCCAAGTTGGAACTTGGTCGGATGAAACTCCACAAAATCCAAGTTGAAACTTGGTCTCAAAGCCAAGGACTTGGTCGAATCTCTATAAAATCTACGTTGGAACTTGGTCCATATAAGCTTCACAAAATCCAAGTAGGAACTTGGTCGGATGAAGCACTACAAAATCCATGTTCGAACTGGATTAGTTAAAGTTATGCACGACAGGTACGCCCTTTTATCTGAACTTATTTGAAACTTTAAATCCCTCCATGCCCTGTCTGTCACTAGGCCAATCAATGAAAAGACACTCATAGTGATTTTTTTTCAATCACTGAAGGAGGGGGGACTACTTATGGTCGGTCGAATACAATAAAGAGTTTGGAGCCTAGTGACTTTTATAACCACCTCGACAACCCATTAAGGAGATAAAACCCCTTTGGGGTTCTCCTGGGTCTCACCTCTCCTACATATTCGAAAAAAATCTAGTTTTTAACTTATCATCAGTTGAATACAGATAAGATATTACTTTTATTTGATAAGAGAGATCAACTCTCATATTCCCAATAGGACTAAGAGTCATAATTGTGGAGACCAACTCACCAACTCTCATATTCCTAATAGGACTAAGAGTCCTAACTGCCTGAGTAGTAATTCATTCCTAATAAGATTGCGAGCCTATAAAAGATAGGGTATACCTTACTAATTGATTGATTCAGATTACTAGTTCCCACATTATTATTTTATAATCTCTCTGACTTAGACATCGGAGGCTCCCTTCTGACGTCACCCCAATTCTTTTTTACAAATTCGAGCATTGGATTTGAGCTCGTTGATTGTTCTATTACTTGGTGATTTTTGGCATCATCAATTCTCAAAATCAAAAAGTTCAGATACAGTATGAGTACGCTGGTTTTGCTTGTGACTGGGTCTTCTTACCGGTTGACAATCCACTGGGTTTGGATTCAAACCAGACTATACGCATCCAGACACATCCAGACCTACAGTCTGGATTGAATCTCAAATGGTCTAACACCTCATAGTTCTGGATGTGTTTCCATCCCATTTTCGCCAGAAGAGCTCTATTGATGTAAAACATCTCCTGAGGCCCACTCCTCCCCAGAATTTTGGAAAATAATTCGACTCCATTCTACTGGTGTGAAGTGGCGATTATCATGCCCATTGAAAGGCCACCAAAATTTTTTAAAACTACGGTCCATATCCTCACACCAAGATGTTGTTCGTCTTCTTAGTAGCATACGGACGAAACAAAACCAACGAGCTGATGTAGATTTTCGCAATGAATCATTGGCCCCCCTGTATGTTTTGGTGGCGTTAAGAAAAATGTGGTGGAATATTTGTCAACTCATGAGCTGCAGCTGTCTTCTTAATAAATAAACCACAAAAAAGAAGGTCCCAATAATACGCAATAAGCCAATAACAACCTTTTGTCATCACTAAACAAAGTCGCAAGGACATGGTAGCTAGGTCATCACTTCTATAGATATGATTAAAGCTAAACTGTGATTTTTTTTTAATCAAGCTAAACTATGATTTATCATCGCTATCAATACAAAAAAAGAAAGAAAATAAAACATTTCCCTTTGTACGTAGCAAGTTGGCAACAACAAATTCCATTGTTAAAAAATTGGATCGCTGCCATACATAACTCTAACCTTTTTTTTTGTGTGTGTTGGTAAACCTTCAATTGAATCCCGGTTGATTTCCTTTTGGCCTCGGGCATTGTAGCCCCTGCAATGTTCTTTAATATGTTCCAACTTCCATGGAGTTACTAAAATAAAAAATTTTGAAACCTCACTCGATACGAAACCATCGTTGACTTAGATAGAACGACGAAAATTAACTTGAATATATGTGTTAAACTGCAGACCATTATAATGTTGTCATGCGGATCACGATGCGAATTGAATTTTCATTACTTGACATCATTGTTACCCTACCTGCAATTTGTATTCTATTGCTACATATCATCATGTGCGATTCTTCTTTTTTTTTTTTGGTTTTATATGCTAAATATCTGTCATTGTCCTCACTTTTTTGGTAATTGTTTACGTACTTGGCTTAAGGATTCCGAAACGGCGTCGAATATGCTCCATCAACAGCCTCCTATTTATTGGCTCCCCCACAAAGCCGGGCAAAGCAAGAAGAAGAAACAGAGATGGCAACCAACGTCTTCATGAGAAATCCACTCCGATTCCATGTTCTCGTGATGCTTCTCAGTACTCTTCAAATCATCTCCATGCTTGGCACACCCTTAGCCACCGCTAGCTTCTTCTACCGAAGACTACGAAAACTATATCCGAACAGCTTGCAAGCCTACAGTATACCGAAAATTATGCTACCAGTCTCTCTCTCCCTATGCCTTGAAAATGCAGACCATTATTATATTGTCTTGGGTAGCACGATGCTAATTAAATTTCCATTAGTACTTGAATTTTGTATCGGTACAGATCACCATGTGCGATTCTTTCCATTTTTTTTTTTTTTTTTTTTGCCTTTCCAGATGCTAAATATCTTGTACAGCTAGCATGGTATCCTCACTTTAATGCGTGTTAAGTGGTCGCCTAGAATTCCGAGAGGGTTTCTAATATGCAGCTCAAAGGGGGTATATCAAACCAACGAGGAACTATGCCCTCAACAAGAGGTGTAATCCCCTCAAAGGGGTAAATCTCAAAAGGAAAACCATCTCAGAAAAAGAAAACTAAGCCCACAAAGGGGTGTGAATCTCAGTAAGCATGAAGCCAAGGCAAAACAAACCAACTCAGCAGTAAAAACTATGGTTAGATGTAAAAACAAACCAACTTCATCAATGCAATTCAGGGAGTGAGAAGATGCTTTCCGGCAGACAACCAACTCCACAAAGGGGTGTCGATCTGCGTTGCCAAGGCCAATATTGGGCAGAAAAATTGCTCACGTAAATTTTGGCATTATCGACGATGTTGTTCGTCTCCTTAGTAGTCTACCGACGAAACAAAAACTAACTGATGTAATAAGTTTTCCCAATGAATCATTGGCCCCTCTGTATATTTTGCTGGCGTTGAGAAAAATGTGGTCGAATATTTGTCAACTCATGAGTCGCAGGCTTGCAGCTATCTTAATAAATAAACCACACAAAAAAGGGTCCCAATAATACGCAACAAACAACCTTTTGTCATCACTAAACAAGGTCGCAAGGACAATATGGTAGGTCATCCCTTCTACATAGATCATGTGATCGATTAAAGCTAAACTATGGTTTATCATCGCTAGCTCATGTCAATCCAAAAGAAGAAAACATTTCCCTAATTTGTAGCAAGTTGGCAACAACAAATTGTGAATCTACCATGCATTTATTCAAAAAGTTTAAACTTATAAGAAGATGAATATTTTATTATTTTAATTATATTCTCTAACATTCTCCCTCAGTGGGCTGGACTCTCCTTTAATTTGAACTAGGTTCTTCCAACTTGCATGGAGTTACTAAAATAAAAATTTGAAATCTCATAATATTATGAAACCATCGTTGACTTAGATAAAACGACGAAACTAACATGAATATGTGTGTTAAACTGCAGACCATTATAATATTGTCATGCGGAGCACGATGCGAATTGAATATTCATTACTTGACATCATTGTTACCCTACCTGCAATTTATATTGCTACATATCACCATGTGCAATCCTTTCAATTATTTTTTGGTTTCTATATGCTAAATATCTGTCATTGTCCTCACTGTTTTGATTGTTATACATACGTACCTGGCTCAGGATTCCGAAACGGCGTCGAATATGCTAGCTCCATCAACAGTCTCCTATATATAATTGGCTCCTCCACAAACCGGGCAAAGCAAGAAGAAGAAAGAGGGATGACAACCAACATCCTCATGAGAAATCCACTCCTATCCCATTTTCTCGTGATGCTTCTCAGTACTCTTCTAATCGTCTCCATGCTTCGCACACCCTTAGCCACCACTTCTTCTACCAAAGACTACAAAAACTATATCCAAACAGCTTGCAACCCAACACTATACTGAAAATTATGCTACCAGTCTATCCCTCCCGAGATCGGTTACTATGCGAAGCAGTACTGTGTGAAGCACTGCGAAGCAACGATCAAGATTAAAAAATGAGTGAACGAACGGTGGAGATTGTTCCATGTCATTTAATGAATACATGCCCGACCCATCAACACAACATCCCACCCGAATCGCAAAAATTTCACCCACCAGCTGTGAAACCAAAACAATCAAGATTTCAAGATGCCCAGGTCTTCTTCTTCATCGTTCAGGTCTTGAAATTGAATATCACAGCCACCACAGCCACCTCAGTTTGGTCTGGAGCGTAGTCGACCACGCTTTCTTCTTGATGTGGAAGTTAATTTGCAAGAGGAACTTCGTCTTCAGAAGCTACGCTTTGCGACTCCAGATCACCTTCTCTTGCGCTTGCTAATGGCTGTTCGAAAGCCGACCCTTTTGGACTTGCCTTCGGTGTCCATCTCAGGACATCATGATCCGGGGCATGGTGGTGCTTTCTTCTTACTGTGGAAGTGAACTATCGAGTTGTTTTGTTGCAGTGGGATTGAGTGAACTATCAAGCTGTTTTGTTGAAGTGAACTATCGACCCTTTTGTTTTATTCATGCATTCTCTGTTAAACTCAATCCCACTGCAACAAAACAACTCGATAGTTCACTTCCACGGCAAGAAGAAAGCACCACCATGCTCCCGGATCATGATGTCCTGAGATGGACACCGAAGGCAAGTCCAAAAGGGTCGGCTTTCGAACAGCCATTAGCAAGCGCAAGAGAAGGTGATCTGGAGTCGCAAAGTGTAGCTTTTTGAAGACGAAGTTCCTCTTGCAAATTAACTTCCACATCAAGAAGAAAGCGTGGTCGACTACGCTCCAGACCAAACTGAGGTGGCTGTGCAACGATTTCAAGACTTGAACGATGAAGAAGAAGACCTGGGCATCTTGAAATCTTGATTGTTTTGGTTTCACAGCTGGTGGGTGAAATTTTTGCGATTCGGGTGGGATGTTGTGTTGATGGGTCGGGCATGTATTCATTAAATGACATGGAACGATCTCCACCGTTCGTTCACTCATTTTTTAATCTTGATCGTTGCTTCACAGTGCTTCACACGGTACTGCTTTGCATAGTAACCGATCCCCCGTCACTTGTCCTTTTAAGTACTGAAGTGTTGTTCAATTGGCTAAGTGTCTCTGAATAAGAAAAAAAACAGAGCTGATCAGATGTCTGATGCGTTGTATTGTTTGGTCTGTACTTGTTATCTTTCATTTATTACTTGTCTATTCATAGTGTCCGATTCAGACTCACAATGAGTCTTTGACATATATGAATTTCTTGTGAACGCTGTAAAACAAGGGAATCACACCTAATACCTATTGTGAATTTATTTTACATTTGAGAGACGGTCGTAACCGCCTGTAAGGAGATATGATGTACTTAATATAAGGGAAGTACTAAGCTCCAGCGAGTTAATATGGACCGTATTACCGATCACCGCCGTGATCAGTTTGCAAAATTTTCTGGAGTCATCGACCCTATCACGTTTTCCTATAAACTCTGAAGGTAGAACTGCAGATGATTGACGTCTTACCAGGCTGATGTTAACGAGGTTATGCTTTATTGGAGGACACATGGGTCTACCTCACCGTTTGACATCACCTGTCTTGCTCATCCAATAGTCCGGTAATTCCACGGCCGGCTTCTTAAGACGCCCATTCAAAGCGCAAACGATCTATATATCTGTCCTGTTTCCTTATGTTTCTTCGGTTTTCCAAGAAAATTAAAAGCCAACACCCCAAAGAACATTACTTGTGGGAGTAGTCAACGATCAGCACAACGTTTGTTAATTATTTCCTCCTTCTTCTTCTTCTTTTTGTGCAATAAGACATCTATTATTGGTCACTACTGAATGTATATACGTAGTTTAAGAGAGATATTGTCATTGGTCGTGAGGGGAAACTCCGTACTCGAAATGATATTATCGAAGAAATTAATCGAAGGCCCTCGGAGGCCTCGGAGTGATCGAGGTACAAACTGATCTTATAAGTTACTACCAGTTGACCAAAAGCCGTCTATACTGCAAATGCAGGCGATGCAATTCATGGTCAGGAATCTTAAAAATGTTAAGTTGCCACATTTCTGACCTTAATGATATTTTACTTCAGGCTTCAGCCAAAAAAAAAAAAAATGCAGAAGAAAAAATAATACGTTACAGCAAGAAACTGACTATAAAGTTTAGAGAAAAATAGCGTTCTAGTCGAACCCATATATATATGTATGAAATAACATGAGATTTATGCCAAGATTTTATTACCTTTTTTATGATGGGAACAAAACGGGGTGTAATAATAATTAAACCCACCGATCTGAAAATTTAGGTTTGAAAATTGTAGGAACCACGAGGGTTATTCATAGCTATGAATCTATGATAAAAGAAATAGTCATCACAAAGAGCATGGCCAAGCGCGCAGAAGGGATTAGCTAGTTTTGAAGCTGCTGTCATTGATGACTGCGACGTGAACATAAAAACCTAGCTATTATTGTTGTTTGTCTTCTTGGTAGTTCAGTTCTATGGAGGAATCACAAACCAACTATATGTTTTGATATCGTTGAGAAAAATGCTTTCGAATATCTATCAACGTACTAACCAGTTGCAGCAGATAACAGGTCGTCGCCAATAATACACAATAATTAAGAACGGGTAATTGTCATCATATATTAAACAAATTTGCAATGCCATGTGATTGACCAAAAAGACCCAATGATTGAGGGAGGGCGTTGTCAACTCAGTAAATTGAACATCTGGACTTAGGGTCCGTTTGTTGTTTGTAAAACAAATTTCGTAATTTGTTTTACGGTATTCGGCAGTACTTGAAAATGAAGTCAAAGTAAAAAGTTTTCAAGTCAACTGTAAAAGTTTTATTATTTTTAAAAATAAATTAAGCTCAGATTTTTCATAAACAAAATTTTTTTTGGGTAACAATATAATATGCCTTATATCTACGGCCAAATTTCAGTAAGCCTCCTTCAAGTTCCCAAATATTTTATTCACCTCATATGTTTCAAAAAAATCAATTATTGCATTTTTTTTATTTAGCCGTTAAACATATGCAAAATGACCAAAATGCCCCTCAAACACAAATTATTAAATTTCTACTAAAAATAAAAGGTATATATTTTTAAATAAAAATTGAATTTGAAGGTTGCATTATAGTTTTATATTATTCTCTCTCCAAGCCACGTGGATACTTCTCATTTAGTTGGCTAACGACATTGAAATGCAAGAACCAATTTTATCGCAAAAGTGTACCTCAGGGGACCTTCACGTTGAATCATTATTTTAAGGACTAAAATATTAGAATTTTGAGAAAATTTTCATATCATGGTGCAGCCTACGATTGGCGTTGAGATGACATCTAAAATTCGCGTAAACACAATTCTTTCTGTTGGCTAACCACAATAGGAGGGGAAGTCGATTTGTCTAAAAAACTTACTTTAGAACCCGACGGGTTGAAATCGATATCTGAGGGACTAAAATGTCAAAAGTATAAATTACATAGACTTATATGAAATTAAGCCTTTTTATGTAATACGTAAATCATTAAACATGTCAATATCAAAATATTTTTAAAAATATTTTAAAAGAATATAACCAAACATTGAAAAGAAAAAATTTTTCTTGAAAACATTTCAAGGAAAATTTTTTTACGTAAAACAATAGTTTTACAGGCAAACAAACGTATCCTGAGTATCAAATCGTCAGTAGTATTGATCCTAACATAGAAACAACGATAAATAGTTTTTCACTCACTGTACGTAGAGTACTCCTTGAAGTTGAGAGACGGATGGTTAATGGCTAGCGAAGAGGAATTTTAAGGAATCAAGTTGTAGAAAATCTCAAGGGTGAGTGACATTTTGGAATATCCATGCAAAGAATTAAAGTTCCTTAGAGCGATATATCTGTATAACTTGTTGGCAAAGAACGAAGAAATATATATGCAAATAGAGGTCATCTTGCAATTCAAGAATCTTAAATATTTTGAATTATGAAGTCTTCTGACATTAAAATGGTTACTTCCAAGAAAAAAGGAAGAATTACGTTCTATATATATATGCGTATTAATGTGTATATATATGCAAAGAGAGGTGATCATGCAATTCAAGAACCTTAAAGATATTGAATTGCCGAGTTTTCTGACATTAAAATGGTTACTTCCAAGAAAAAAGGAAGAATTACGAACTTCTAGAACAACCTGTGAAAATTATATATATTTGAGAATAAAACCAAATAGCAGGTGTCTTAATTTATTCAACAAATATACATACATATATACACACTCAAAGCAGAGCATTCAAAATAGAACAAAATTAATGCTTGTCAAAACAAATTGAGAAAGGATTAAAAAGAGAAGATTGTGTTCTGTTTTTAAGCTTATAATATATAACTTTGGGGATCCCAGTAGCCCCGTTGATTTGATTTCCTTCCGGCTTTGGGCATTAGCAGCCCCTGCAATGTTCTCTAAAGAAAAGCTTTGGGCTTTGGCCATGCGCGCGTCGGAAAAGCTTTCGTTTCAAATGTCTCAACCCCTGGCCAAGCTCAAAAAGTTAACCTGAAACAGGAAAAGAAAAAAGAATTTGTTCCCACAGCTTCCACCTAGTTAGATAAAAAATTTGAAACCTGGGACGAAACGACATCGTCGTTGATCACTTAGATAAAACTATGGAAACAAATATATGTCTTAAACTTCAGATTCATTATATACGGACATTATTCTATTGTCTTGCGCGTCGCCCTGTGCGAATTGAAATTTCATTAGTACTTGAATTTTGTATATTGCTACATATAACCATGTGCGATTCTTTCCATTCCCCCCCCCTAATTTCCAGGTGCTGAATATCTTGTACAGCTAGGATATTGCATGGTAACCTCACTGTAATGGGTTTTAAGTGGCCGCCTAGAATTCCGAAAGGGTTTCGAATATGCTCAATCAACAGTTTCCTATATATTGGCTCCTCCACAGAACCCAGGAATGCAAGAAGAAGACAAAAAGAGAGATGGCAGCCAACATCCTCAGAAATCCACTCCCATCCCATGTTTTCTTACGCTTATCAGTAATCTTCTAATCATCTCAATGCTTCACACAGCCTTAGCTACCACTTCTTCTACCCAAGACTATGAGAAGTATATCCAAAACGCTTGCAACTCAACACAATACCAAGAGTTATGCTACAAGTCTCTTTCCCCCTATGCTTCCACGATCAAAGAAAATCCCCAACTACTTTGCAAAGCCGCCCTCTCCATAAGCCTACAATCCGCGCTTGATACCTCCTCCACAATATCAAAGCTATTGAAGCAGAAGGGACACACGAGCATGGAAGCTCAGGTCATTGAGGTCTGCGACTCGAACATCAAGGCCTCTATTGACCAACTCCATGAATCCCTGGATGCCATGAAACTTTTAAGCGGTCCGGACAAGGCAATCCAGCTGGGAAACATAAAGACATGGGTGAGTGCCGCCATAACGGGTGACACTACATGCACGGATACGATTGATGAGGAAGGGCAAGAGATAGGTGCCAATATTAAGAACGAGATCGGGAATAGTGTATCAAATATGGACAGGATGACTAACATTGCTTTGTCTCTCGTCAGCCACCGGCTCTAGTAATATTTAAATGCCCCCAAGAGCGCTAGCCTAGTACTTTTCCTTGTTTCTTGGTGGAAGTTTTATGTTGTCATCATGTCCTTTTTGAAGTGTTGGCAGGCCAATAGGTCAATTATCACTGAATAAGAAGTAAGAGAGTCTACAATAATGTCTGATGCTTGTGAAATTCAGCTCTAAAACAAAATAAAAGCATCTCTGCTTTTGAAGCTTCCCTTCTTTTTTTATGATGTACTTAATAGTATGGGAATTAGTAGGGTCCAGCAGGTTGATATTAACATCAGCTTGATTTATAATAAGGTTATGCCCTATACGTCACCGT
>CM025856.1:25485218-25549592 GCA_003952965.2 Morella rubra
CCTGCCCTATCTGCCTCTCCCGTGTAGGCATTAATCAGTGGCAACTAATTCTTTGCGGCCGACTTGGGCCAGTTTGTTTCCGATTTTTTTAGATATCTGGGCCAGTTGGTTTCCGGGGATAGATATCTTGCAATGCGGCATGAATTGGTACAGTTGAAAATTAGATATTTGGAGTAACAAGACAGTAGACTGGTAACGGCAAGCCAGAAACCATTAGATATGCGGCCTTGCAGATGCAGATTGCAAACAGGCCAGAAAGGGAAGTACTGCACTGTGGGAATAAAGAATGGCTTCGAAACCAGGGATTCTCACTGATTGGCCATGGAAGCCTCTTGGAAGCTTTAAGGTCTCTTTAGCTTCCTCTCTCTCTCTCTCTCTCTATACACTCATGCACACAATCGCACGCACATAGGCATGTTTCATGACTGGCAAATCTGTCTCATACTTACAATAGTTGAATGAAGGAGTTTGGGTCGTGAACTCGAAATCTATATACGTATAAAAACTCTGCAGAAAGTAGAAAATATGCATACTCCTTCATATTTTCGCTTAAATGTTTTTCGGGTTATAGATAGGACAGTTTCTCAAGGGGCAGATCTAATAATTACAAACTATTAGGTGATTAATTTTTCTTGGGTTATCATAATGCGTTTCTTCTTTTTCTTTTTATTTTCTTCTCAATACGTTATCCTGGCTCCTTGGGTCATTCACAGCACGTACTCATTTGTAACGAAGGAGAAGAGTGAAAGGGAACTTTCCTACTTACTCATACTCTCAATTCTACTATGGAGGATGCTACACAATCAGATATGGATTAGTCTCTCTCGTTACTGGACAGGAAAATTCAAGAACTCTATCGTTGACAAGGGCCTCGAATGCGAGCAAGTTGATAGAGAAAGAAATCGGTACGCATATTGTACAGTCACACATAATATCGCGCATGATATGCGGACAAACACGTACGCTACTTTTAGTACTTCATAAAGAATTATGATTAATCAGTAATAAACGCGTCTTTGGCCGTGGGCATGCAAGGACGATCAAATACTGCTGAATGGAATACTATTCTACCTAGGATCTGAAATCAAGGCATTGGGAACGTCGCACCTGCCCTTGTGCAGGATAGATGGGATACTAACGAAAGTTCTCATACATGCGGGTCCGGTGGAGTTCCTGTACTACTGGTTTCACAGAGCGCTTCACCACCATTACCTTTATTCTCACTATCATTCTCACCATCATTCCTCAATTATCACCGAGCCGATAACTTGTGAGTTCAATATTCTATGAACTTCCATTGAGATTGTAAAATATTTTAGAGATTCCCAACCTAAATTGACCAAATTTCTTTCATCCAATCACCTTGAAACCAAGCTTCCATTGTGAATCCTTCAGAGTGTTGAAGGAGTTTGATTGTTTCCAGCATTGAAAAAAAAATATTGTTTGTGAAAAAATAATAAGAAGAAATGCAAAGGTGTTGTGGTTGCCGCACGGAGCGGGTTGATAGTCATACAATTACTTGGATTATTATATCGAGGTTGTCAAAGTCAGCAATAGGATTTGTCAGTATTTGTTTGTAAGGTTTTATTCTTAGTGGATTCCGCGCGACGTAAATAGTCCATAGTGGTTTTTCTTTTGAAGAGTGCTTCAAAAGTTTTTCAATTTCTAAACAAAATCTTGTCCCCTTTATCAATGGTGTTTGATTTAATTTTTTGCTGCTTATTTTATTAATTGAATTTGTTATTGTTCAGATGGTCTAAACTGAATAGTTTTAGAACGTGTTCTGAGACTATCATAATAATTTTCATTAGAGACTAACATCTATTCATTCTCTCTAGATGTTGTTTAGGTCTAAACTAGATTTTTCAATTAAAGATATAGAACAAAAGTTGCATTAGATACTTTCCTCTAACTGTTTGGTAGGTATAACAGGGTTTCACTCTCTGCGTCATACACAATTTCGCACCAATTACTTTTTCTTTTTCTTTTTTTCTAAACAAACTTCTTGCTTTTCAGTAATCAACACGCCAGAAGCGGTGGCATAGTCAGCACTTACAACATCTTTTTTATTATTATTATTATTATTCCTTCTACAATCAATATCCCTACCCCATTTTGCAATATTATGCGCCATTTGATTTGCTTCCCGTGGAATCCACTGCATCCTCCAGCTAGGGTGATTATTGAGGAGCACAATCATATTATCCACCTCACCTTCAATAATCCAATCCGAAGGAGTATCCACTTGAAGTACCTAGTTAACAACATTGTCCATTAAACAGTCCTCCGCCAACGCAAAGGCCAGATGGGCTGCACGAGCTTCGCCTTTAAGGGAATTTGTCAAGCAAAATCTGCAATATATTACCCTGTGATCCCTACACACCGCAGCAGCAACTAATACATCATCCTTCAAGGAGACATCAAAGTTGATTTTCACACCCCCCATCAGAAGAGGTTGCCACACCACCTCTGCTTCATTGCCATCACACTCCCACACTCTGCAGTGCTCTGCAAAACGACAATGCACCAACCGAATAATCTCCATAACCTGCAACTCCTTCCCCTAATGCACCACTTGATTTCTCACCCACCACAAAGAATCCAAAGTAATAGCCACAGCTAGCATTAAACTCGGCCAGCGATCCTGATCTGATTGGGGTAAATTACGGGCATCCAACAAAAACTGGAGCCAATCAGTTATAGAGGACCTACTAAAACCATCAGTACGCATCGGCCAAGGCCCATGCCACCAGACCATGGAACTAACCGTACAACTTAAAAACAAATGCTCATACGTTTCCTCCTGTTGCTTGCAAACATCACTTACAACATCAATAGCCATTCTATGACTCGCTTTTCAAGCCACTCTATGACTGCCTCTATTACATAGCGTTTGTTAAACAAAAATTTTAATAAAATTTTATTAAAATCAAATATGCTTTAAAATTTTATTTTTATTTTTATTATTTATTCACTAATTCTAATATTACCTCTTTTCTAACACCAACACATAATTTTATTAAAATTTTGATAAAATTATGAAAACAAACACGCAATTAATGTACCATGGACAAGTACATCCAATGCAAGCTGCACTGTACGAAACTTCACTGAGAAGGGCCAGAAGCAGAGTCCTTGGATGTAGTGCACCTAACTGGCCATTTGACCATGCCCAATCGTCTATCTATCGTCTCCGTCTTCGGTTCGACACGTGGCATGTCACATGAACGTGTATTGAAGTCATGTCATCAAATCCGTTAAAAAAGGGAAAAAAACTATGACGAGAGGTGTGATAATTTTCAAGCAGGAGAATTTTTAACATCTCATAAAATTTCAGGAATCAATTTTTAAATTTTCCCAAGATGTACGGTAATATTTGATTGTTAAAATGTTGGAGTGTTTAACATGTTGGTACGTTGGAGTTGGTAAAAAAGTGAATATAGAAATGATTTTAATGAATTTTTTATATTTATTTTACATAAAAAATGATATTTGATATAAAAAAAAATTTTAAAATTATTTTATTGAGTTGGAAATTTTGAAAGCCCAACATTTTGTATGTTTTAGTACTGTTCGGTTAGAAAATTAAGACATGGACGTACGCTTAGATATATTTTTATGAGAACCAGCTAGACGTGGACGTACTTACGTACGCACTATTTGTTTTGATTCTTTGAAGTACTTTTCGGGAGGGGAGCACACCATCATGGACTTAAAAGCCTTGGAAGCCTGCCCTATCTGCCTCTCACTCGTAGGCATTAAACAGTGGCAACTAATTATTTACGGCCGACATGGGCCGGTTGGTTTCCGGGGATAGATATCTTGCAATGAGGCATGAATTGGTCCAGTTGAAAATTAGATATTTGGAGTAACAAGAGAGTAGACTGGTAACTGCAAGCCGGAAACCATTAAGGATTAGTTGAAAGGATCAGTTATATATATATGCGATCTTGCAGATGCAGATTGTAAACAGGCCGCCAGAAAGGGAATTAGTAGTGCGCTGCGGGAATAAAGTATGGCTTCTAAACCAGGGATTCTCACTGATTGGCCATGGAAGCCTCTTGGAAACTTTAAGGTCACTCTCTCTCTCTCTCCCTCTCCTCTCTCTCATACACTCACGCACACAATCGCACGCACATAGGCATGTTTCCATTGCATGTTTCATGAGCAAATCTGTTGAGGATTCAAAAACCTTACTGTCTCATACGTACAATAGTTGAATGAAGGAGTTTGGATTGTGAACTCGAAACCTATATAGTCTGCAGAAAATAGAAAAATATGCATACTCCTTCATATTTTCGTTTAAATGTTTTTCGGGTTATATATATAGGACAGTTTCTCAAGGGGCAGATCTAATAATTACAAACTAGTAGGTGATTAATTTTTAATAATTACAAACTAGTAGGTGATTAATTTTTCTTGGGTTATCATACGTTTCTTTTTTTTGTTTTTATTTTCTTCTCAGTACGTTATCCTGGCTCCTTGGGTCATTCACAGCATGTACTCATTTGTAAAGAAGGATAAGAGTGAAAGGGAGCTTTCCTACTTACTCATACTGCCAATTCTACTATGGAGGATGCTACACAACCAAATATGGATTAGTCTCTCTCGTTACTGGACAGGAAAATTCAAGAACTCCATCATTGACAAGGGCCTCGAATTCGAGCAAGTTGACAGAGAAAGAAATTGGTACGCATATTGTACAGTCACACAGATAATATCGCACATGATATGCGGACAAACACGTACACTACTTTTAGTACTTCATAAAAAATTTATGATTAATCGGTAATAAACGTGTCTCTGGCCGTGGGCTTGCAGGGACGATCAAATACTGCTGAATGGAATACTATTCTACCTAGGATCCGGAATCAAGGCATTTGGGACATCGCACCTGCCCTTGTGCAGGATAGATGGGATACTAACCACAGTTCTCATACATGCGGGTCCGGTGGAGTTCCTCTACTACTGGTTTCACAGGGCACTTCACCACCATTACCTTTACTCTCGCTATCATTCTCACCATCATTCCTCGATTGTCACCGAGCCGATAACTGGTGAGTTCAATATTCTACGACATACATGCATGACATATTTAATATTATCTTTGATTTTTCATATGTTTCAGACCGACAATTATGAGTGATTTCTTTATGGCAGCTGTCATTCATCCGTTTGCCGAGCACATCATATATTTTATGCTCTTTGCAATACCAATGGTGGCAACATTGCTCGCGGGGACTGCTTCAATAGTATCCATTGCTGGTTATCTCACATATGTGGATTTCATGAACAATTTGGGTCACTGCAATTACGAGCTCATACCAAAGTGGGTCTTCTCCCTCTTTCCCCCTCTCAAATACCTCATGTACACCCCCTCGTAAGTCTCCCATGTCCTCGTACGTGCACGTCAGTGATTTATATTTATGTATTGTGTTAGTATGATACTTAACAAAAATAATCAGTTGTATACTTATGTAATTGACAAAAAAATTTATGTTGTGCCTAGGACTCAAGACTTGTTCCCAATGATGGTTTGAATCACATTAATTCTATTATATTTTGGTGGTCTCCACGCTATGTGAAATTTCCGAGTTTAAGTGGCGGTGGGTTTCAGTCTGATTTCATTATGGTCCATCCCCTAAAAGCCTTTTTTGCTTAAGAAAAAAATTTTACAAAAATTAGAAATAAAAATAAAAGCATTAGTGGTCCACATGTAACTAATCAATGGTTAGGTGTTGAGCAGTCAATTAACTAACCTGACCTAGATTCCTCTCCTCCCACGACGGAAGCCGCCGTCTACGGCAAATTATAGAGCACAAATGAGTATATGGACTCGGGTAGGTTGTGTGGGGCCTTCGCCCTAGTTGGTATGTTGTGGCCTTAACTAACGTAATGGGCTCTATGTTCTTATTATGCTTTGTAGACGGCCAAAGGCCCGAATATGCTCAACATCCCTTGTACTTGTCCGTTGTGAAATGAAATCCATAATTGTCAAGAATTGATATTAATCTTTACAATATTCCCTTTTAAGTTCAATATAAAATCCCTTGTACAACTCTCACGATAGCCCTTTGTGTGGTAGCTAAATTTAAAATTTTACAACTCTCACGTATAAATGATATTAATCCTCTTTTTTTCTTTTTTTTTTTTTTTTTTTTTTAACCAGGCTCCTTCCTTAGGGCTTAATTTTATGGCGAAATTGAAATCCAAAGTAAAAATAAGTAAATCAAAATGATAAGTCGATCCAGTTCTATAGGAACCAGTTTCAGTTATAGAGACAAGTTACATAAGATTCTGCTTCTTACAAAATAATTATTTGCGTTTTTATTCCTCTGACGGCGGCCCGTACAGGTTTCACTCTCTCCATCATACACAATTTCGTACCAATTACTCGCTTTTCATGCCATTCTATGACTACATCTACGGGACCATGGACAAGTCCACAGACGAACTGTACGAAACTTCACTGAAAAGGGAAGCAGAGTCCCTGGATGTATTGCACCTAACCCATCTGACCACACCGGAGTCCATCTACCATCTCCGGCTTGGATTTGCCTCCTTGGCCTCGAGGCCCCTCACATCGAAATGGTACCTCTGGTTGATTTGGCCGGCGACACTGTGGTCCATGATGGTAACTTGGTTATATGGCCGTACATTCGTGGTTGAGAGGCACCGCTATAGCAAGCTCAGGTTACAAACTTGGGCCATACCCAAGTACAGCATACAAGTAAAGAAAGATTTTTTTCATTTTTTCGCTTAAAGCTTTAGCTTTAGGAGAATACGTACCCGGATATCTTGTGGTTTAAATTTCTTTCTTTATGTTGTTGGTGTAGTACTTTTTACAAAGCCAAAAGAAGTCTATCAGTAGCTTGATTGAGGACGCAATACTGGATGCCGAGGAAAGAGGTGCTAAAGTGTTAAGCTTAGGTCTCTTGAATCAGGCAGGTTTTTTTTGTTCTTTCTTTAGTTTCTACAGTTCAAATTCAAGCTTTTGTTGATTTTTTTCCTTTATATTTTTCATAAATATTATTGTCTTTCTTTCTTTTTTTTTTGTCCTGTCGACTGATTTCGGAGTTCTCTAAATAAGTCGCCCGTAGTATTATAGCACACACTTCTGCTAAATTGCTGGGGCTTCATTCAATGCTTCAGGGAGAGGAGTTTAATAGATATGGTGAAGTTTATGTGGAGAGGAATCCTAAGCTAAATGTCAAGATAGTTGATGGGAGCAGCCTGGCAGTTGCTGTTGTGCTCAACAGCATTCCCAAAGGAACAACCCAAGTGGTTCTCAGAGGCAAACTTACCAAGGTTGCTTATGGCCTCGCCTTTACCTTATGCCAAAGGGGTATCCAGGTAATGTTTCTCTTTTAATGGCCTGGCATTTATGTATGCAATGGAGCCCAAACTGATCACTTAGATAATTTAATAATCTCAAAAAGGGTCTAATTTATTGTCTATTAACATGAGTACTGCTTCAGGTAGTTACATTACATGAACACGAGTATTTGAAGCTCAAAAAGTGGTTGAACAACGAGTCTGAAAGTAATTTGGTGTTGTCCAGAAATTATGCCCAAAAGGTAAATTTAGGGAATTTAATTTTCGTTTTTATCCCCTTAATTATTATAATCATATTATTTTTCTATTTAGTGATAACTAGCAACTCTATCTAAACCAACAAAAGAGTAAAATGGCCAGGAATTCTTGCAGATTTGGTTGGTTGGAGATGGATTATACGAGGAAGAACAACAGAAGGCGCAGAAAGGGACTTTATTTATTCCCTTCTCACATTTCCCTCCAAAGCAACTGCGCAAAGACTGCTCCTACCATAGCACGCCGGCAATGGTTATTCCAAAGTCTCTTGAAAATTTGCACTCCTGTGAGGTTAGTCGAGAATCTAAGCGATATATATCTTGATTTTGAGCAAAATATAAGTTAAAAACAAATGGCATGCACTGAATAAAATGGTGCATCGATCTCATTCTTTCTAATGGAATATTGCCCCACGTCCATAATTTAAATTCAAATTCGACATATATCTGTTGCCCTTCTCTTTACAAGAGTTTGTGTGTGAGTTTTGTTGCAGAATTGGTTGCCAAGAAGAGTGATGAGTGCATGGCGTATAGCAGCAATTGTGCATGCCTTAGAAGGATGGAATGAGCACGAGTGCGGCCTGTACACCATGTCCGACGTTGAGAAAGTTTGGCAAGCAAGTCTTGGACATGGATTTCAACCTCTGGTGTTCCCAACTCAATCCAAGTAAAACTAGCTTACGATAAATTAATCTGTGCAGCTTGGTGTGGCTGCGTGCAGTATATCTATGTAGCAATTATGCAGATGGGTTTGAATTTCGCGACTTCTATTAAATAAAATTGCAGTACTATATCTATGTAGCAATTATGTAAATGGGTTTGGATTTCACGACTTCTATTAAATAATTAATTTATAGATTGTAGACGTTAAGAATGGCAAATGATATTATTATTATGTTGGTTTAAGTTCAATCACTTACATCTAATGTTTACGACCAACGGATCGATATGCCCTACTTAGAAAAACTTAATTCAAAATAGTGATAACGTTCGCGGATTTCTTGAAAAACGAAAAAAAAAAAAAATTCAATATTACTAGAAAAGTTGAAACAAATTGAGAAGATCATGATAGATGAGCGAAAACAATGAGTTTTCATCTCAAGGTTGAGAGGGTTGCATATATATTTTACCGAGAAAAAAGTGCAAAACTGAAAGAACCTTGCGGAATTATTGCTATAGAATGTACGTTGAGTTTGCATCCAAAGCCAAGGAAATCTCAAGGTTCAAAGGGTTGCAAATTTTCCCAAGAAAAAAGTGCAAAACTGACAGAAGCCGATGAAGGAGATGGTGTTTATGCCGATGAAGATTAGCAAGAAATACTTGATTCCTACAAAGCGGGCACGTAGAATTGGACCGGAACCACATGTCGATGCAGTTAACGTGGAAGCAATGGTTGCATTTGGGCAACTTTCGGAACCTTTCCCGGTCCACCAACTCCTGAAGACACACCACACAAAATAAGGTGTCCTTGTTGCTGGGATTGTGGTAGAAGGTGAAGGTAGTGAGGCCATGGTTGTGGGAGCAATTCTTTATGCGAAAATAGACGATGAAGAAGATAAAGACAACGGCGATCACCATGGTCTGAATCCAACATATTGTGGTGACTAAGGAGTTGGCTATTCTGGGAATCAAGTCCATGTAAGCTTCCATGGGTTTTCGCCAAACTTTTCAGGGCCCTCTCCCTCTCTCTCTCTCTCTCTCTCTCTCTCCGACATGGAAGATGAAGACGATACGCTTATAAGGTACTGTTTTGAGCCTGCAATTATTGGGCCCCAAGTTTTGCAAAATTTTGCTCCTTAAAACATAGCTTCCAAGAAATTCAAATCATGATGGTACGTTACGGGTAATCCCCATTTTCGTATATACATATGTAATTGGACATGGGCAGGTAGAGTCTTACAGTTGAATCCAATTATTACTGAATATCCCACAATTTATCTGCGTATTCTTTAATATCATTGCTTATGCTATTTCCAAATGCTACACTTTTAAAGGAATGCTATGGAACCTCGCGTCTAATTATCTAGGATTGTCAATGGGAATGGAATATGAAAGGTAACGAACTTTTAAGCCAATTAACTCCAAAGGTTGGCTTGAGTGACCAGGACCTAAAGCCTAGGGGTGTGTTCCCGCTTAGGTCTCTGGTTCAAATCCCTCATTTGCAAACTATTCGTGAGACCACCCCGAATTAAAGTCAGACTTACCTAACCTATGTAACTTGTAAGGATTGAACCGGCCCACCAGCATGTCAAGTGGGTTTCATTTCAGTGGACCATCACCCAAACAAAAAAGTACTTATGAGCCAATTCAAAATAACCAAGACTTGGACAACATGTGTCCAAGTATCCAATCAAACAAAATAAAATAAAAAATTGCTCGAGCCAATTAATTGCGCCTGCACAAGCACGTTTTTCTGATCACCAA
The DNA here is from genome assembly GCA_003952965.2 of Morella rubra. Lineage (NCBI taxonomy): Eukaryota > Viridiplantae > Streptophyta > Magnoliopsida > Fagales > Myricaceae > Morella > Morella rubra. The sequence continues at coordinate 25,495,232 of CM025856.1, forward strand.
AGGAAAAAAACAAAATAAAAAGAGTAAACTTTCAGTGATTCTAAATTCATCTAAAGAACCAACTATGCGATTTACCTATATACAACAAAGTCCCATAATAACAAATATTAATGAACGTGCAGAAACAGTAACAACTAAATGAATATCTAAGGAAAGCTGTTCCCAGTCACTATCTAGTTGGTAGCTTCATCAGATGTGAACCACTTACGGGTTTCTGATGTCCCTCGTTGCTCCGAAGCAAAGACTAGACTATTGCCAACGAAAAGCATAAGCAAGAATGCTCCAAGTAAACAAACATTAAGTAGCCAACAAAAGCGGGAAGACTGCCCCCCCGCGGGGGGAGGGGGGTTTAAGCCACTACAAAAAGATGAGAGAGAGAGTGAGAGAGAGAGAGAGAGAGAGAGAGAGAGAGAGGGTGGGAGTGGGAAGCGTCCTGCAAATAGAGAAGAGGAAGATAAGGTTTGACAAGCATGACGCTTGCATGGGAAAACATAGGGATTCTATGGCCCTAGGTTCTCTTCACCTTTTCTCCCGGAGGGTATGCCAGTAGCAACAACTAGAAATCTTTCGTGTACGTGTTTGAAACACCTTGAGGCATTCTGTGGCTCCATCATAACGTATAGATGTAACTATTCAGCTGAATGTAATGGCAAAAATAAGAAAAGAATTCACTACGGCACAACATGCAGGCAGAAATCAGGCATTCTGAGAATAAACTGCACTAGAAGCCAACGCATGAAGTTACTCCATCTAGTCAATCCGGCATTTGACTGCACATTTCTCCAAAGAAACAAATAGCTGCCGAGATTCATGATTGCTTGTCTGCCTATAAAGCCTTGTGTTTCAGCTGGTAAGGTCTACCTGTAACATGAAGGACTATCCATACTATCAAAATTTTCGGGGATACAACAAATCAGCATTTCTTAATACTTCAGGTTCTCAAATCCTTTAATGTCACTGAATCATATTTAATTCTAAATATTCGCAGGACAGAAGCAAAGTGAAAACAATATTTATACAGATGATGAGAGAGCTTCATAATCTTCTGCTACAGAACTCAATTTTTAGATTTCGTAATTCTCGGCATGTCATAATATTAACAAATTTATACAATAGGTAAGCTATTTCCGCTTACTAAATGACTAAATTTACCTTTCAACCATGCACCCATAAGGGTTCCAAAGAGAGAGGCTTATCATTGCGGGTGTGAGCAGCAGATGTCCCAGGAGGAGGCGCATGAACAGTAATCGGGAGAATCCACTCACTTTTGTCTCTTTCCTCAATCAGAAGTGGGTGCTCGTATCTGAAATCAGACAATCCAGAGAGGTCGAGGACTGAGGTGATAAGATATCTCAACAGGTACTGACATATACATAGTTGATCACATCTAACATTACAAACTGCAAAGCACAGTTATAAACCGACAGAGAATAGTACAACGGTAGAATTGGGAGTCCGTGATCTCTAAAAATTGATATCAAACAAGTCACACTATGATAAACAGTCAATAGAGACTACAGTTAGACACATGATCTATCCTTTTAATCTGCCATTGTTTCTTCTTTCTTTTTCTTTTCTGTTTTTTTTTTGGGGGGGGGGGGGGGGGGGGGGGGTAATCATTGTTTCTTCATTTAAATAATGAGGTTTCACAGAAAACTACCCTAATCCTTCAATTCGACATCATATCACCTTGTTACAAAACATGCCTCCAGTATACTTATATTATACTGGGAACGTTCACTACATTCTAGTCACTTGAATAGGAAAAAAAGCAACATATCATGTACTATTATACTTTTAAGTCATACCTGGCCCAATCTACATTCTTTGGAGTGGTAAAAAACTCAAAGCGGAGTGACCATTGTACAGATACATGGGGAGTGGAAAAGGACATGGGCCCATCCATAGGAATGGAGAAAAGAAAGCTTGTTTGGACCAAATCCGCAACAACCTCATAATGATCATTTTGAACCTGCAAGAACATTGGTACAAGAAACATGCCAGAAAACAAAATTATATACCTACACGTCTAAATATAAAGTCCAATATCTGTAGTATAAAAATAAGTTCAAATAGATAATCTCAGTCTTTCCAAATAACTAGCTGACTATTTCAAATTCTTCTGTATGCATTTTTAACGGACATGATTGATTGAGAAAGGATACTGGAAAGGGGAGAAAAGGAGGAAAAAATCTGAAACAAACAAATAGGTAAGCATTCTATAACTCGTGAACAAGGCTGAAATTTTGAAAGGCTAGCAGACAGACACCAAGATGATCTAAATAAAGTGCTGCACTGAATGAGTGCAAAAAATAATACCTCTAAAATTACTGGACAAAAAATTTGCACAGTATTTGCCAAAGTCATGTTTGTAACCCAAGCAATAGATGCTACTACCTCCAAATATGAGAAATCAAAAGAGAACCATTTTCTGACATTAGACACTTAGCAATAACGAGAAAATAACAGTAAAATAATACCTTCGTAATTGTAGGGGAATTCCTCCGAGAAGAATGGACAAATCGCCGACTTACAGTCTCTGAAGTCTCTAATGTTATTGAAACCTAAAATAACAATCCTTGTGAAGTATCAATAACACTAGACAAATTGGTACTTGCAGATGATGATCTTTCTATTGCTTATAATACAACCGTTACCTCAAGGCACCTCCTAGCTCCTTCATGAAAGAAAGTAAGAGTTCCACCGATCTGTCACCGAAACAGGTTGTCAAATATACAGAAATTATAAAACCAAAACATAAAAAAAAAAAAAAAAGAGGAAAAAAATCCAAAGAGATAAGAAGAAAGGAAACCACTTAGAATAAACTGAGAGGACTGCTACAAGAGGGCAAAGGCCAGATCTTTGCCATTAGATGCAGCCCATGCATCTATGTGGTTCCCACTCCAGTGCATATTCACACAGAAAGACCCACAAAGATGCATGGCACATTCGCAACGCAAAGAAGAGACCTTGATGAAGTGCCTAATTATCTCTCACATTGAAATTACCATATCACTGAAGTAATAAGTTGAGTCAGAGTTTTTTGGAGAAAATCTAAGCAGAACTTGATCATCCATCCTGATATTGTAAGACCTTCCTCGAATAAAGCCTTCTGCTGCAGAAAATGCTTTCATCAAATGAGTTTACCAGGACTTACAACACACCGAAACTAGACATCCAAAATACATGACAATTGTGTAGATATACTGAAGGATACGAAAGTGTGATGATCTACATGCTACAGGTTCAACAGCTTCTGATCCTGGTGAAATGGATACTCTTCCTTCATCATCAGCAGAAAGGGATTGTATAAGCTTCCGCTGCTGGCTTGGAGAGACAATGGCAGCTGGCTTCTGCGGTGATAAAACATCTGTTTGCAAATTGGGCTTTACTCAGAAAAACTGCTTTTCTGAACGCAAAAAAAAAAAACACGCGCACACACACGTTTTTTTTTTTTTTCCCCACTATTCGGGGGACATCATAAAGAAAGTGAAAAGAGAGTCCGCGTAACTCAATACTGAACAAATCAATCATCATTTCTATTTTGGAACTAAAATCATATATAAGGTTTGACCATACCGGGATTTGTTTAGAGGACTTAAATAACTCACCAGAGCTGGCATCATGTACAACCTCAGCGACAGATAGCCGAGTAAGTGGAACATTTGAAGAGAGGCTTGTCCGTTCTCCCTCAAGATAGGGAATATCCTTAGTTGAAGACCTTGCTGCAGATGATTGCAAGGATAATGAACTTCCAAAGGTTCTATGTACCTGTTCTCTCATGGGATTGTAGGAAGAAACAGATGAGATCTCATCCCTAGAGCTTTCATAGCCTTCCTCGATGCCATCCTCTCCATCATTAGCTCTGACCTGCATGGAAGTAATTCTGCTTCATATCAAGACATCAATTGAATGGCTAATTTATTTATTTTGAAGCTCTCAGAGGAAAGCATTGGCTGAAAGAAGAGAATGCATGATGCCACTATGCATCCAGAGTTCTTATTAGCATCTGTGTTGTTACAAGTAAAACAATACTACTAACACCTACCCAATTAGAGTCACCATCCATCTCTTTCCAGAATGAATCCATTTGGATGGTTGTAGAAGGAACAATCCCTGGCAACATTGTCAACACAAGGATATTTCTCAGGTTATCGTTATAAATGCATATGGAAACCTTTGTAGATCTTAGAATGAAGATTTGTTATCACGAACTCATTCATAGCCAAATGCATGTGGATCTTCAGCCAGGGAAGAAGATATTAAAGAGTTTCCAACTTAAATAGTGAGAGCAAGGATAGAACTTATTGTCAAGATTCAATACAACTTCAAGTGAACCAAAAGCAAGTGCGGGGTAAAGATAACAAGACCTTCACTGAATACCACTCCCATTGATAAAGAACAAAATAAAAATGAAATATAGCTAAAATTAATTCCACACCCTTTTCATATGTCATCACCATCTTGTTGTTTTTATGGTTTAATAAGATTTCATATACCATTTTTTACCAAATAATCAACACTGTAACATACTGAAATTTCTAACAAAGACAGAATATTCCAGGCTCTAGGATGTTCACAATTTTCTTGAATGAGGATCAACAGGTTGACTTAATAAATTTCAAGCACCAAACAACTACAATTCTGAGAAAAAAGCGGTGAAACTTTGCATTAAATGTATCTCAAAAAGAAACTCACCATCAGGTTGACCTTCCCCCATAAGCAAGCCACTGGTTTTTTGAGTAACCCATACTTGTAATGGAATACGCGCTTCCTGAATTCATTTGAGTTCAGCAAATTGTAAATCTACTTGATCATATCAAATCAATCAATTGGAAGGTTGACATGTAAGCAAGGACTTGGATCATTGTCTCCCATATGCCCCACCCCCACCCAAATACACAAACACACAAAAATGGTTGTAAGTCCAAGTTCAGTAAATAGTATTCTAGTTGACAAAACCAAATAAATCTATTTGAAGGCCAACATGTAAGTAAGGACTTGGGTCATTATCTCCAATATTCCGACCCAAACACATACAAGCACAAGTATGTGTGCTCTATATGTGTGTCTGGTGCACGTGGATGCTCATGTTCGCCAATGTTTAGAAATTTAAAAAACTGTAACATCGTGTCTGCCTCTGATGGAGCTCAAAATGCCATTTTTTCAATGAGGCAATGACAAGTAAAGCACTGTCAGTATTTAACATGGAATTGACAACTCTAGTGAAGGCCCCTGGATAACCTAATTATACCGAAATTAGCAGAGATAACAGTAAAGGCAAACAAAAAAGAAAAGCACGCAGCTTCCAACTTCCAACTTCCAACTTGTTGAACTTGGCACCAAGTAGTAGATTTTTTATACAACAGAAGCAGCAGAGATGAAATACTGCATCGTAGTTCAATAATCTAGTGCGGAACAGACAAGATATATAAATAGAACCATTTCAGCAACCTATAAAGCAAGTTAAAGGAGACCAACCAGTTCCGCAAGATCTTTTGCCGACTCTCTGTGAGAGTGGCCATTTTCCAGTATCAGCCATTGTCCAGAAAATGTACTCCTAACATAGTAAAAGTAGCGAATGGTAGCACCCTTGTATGAAGGTGGTATAACATCAGGCAGCACAGATCGCACCACATCTGCGTATACCATGTAATATTTTATAGAATCAATTCTCTTCAAAGGTAGAAGAGGACACTTTCGACCCAATCACTTGATTAAAGAGCGAGAAATCCACAAATTCCTTCTAAATTAATAATCTACCCAAGAATCCACGGAAACTATAATTCAATACATATGTCATTTGCACGATCAAATAAAAGCAAGAACATAAACTAAAAGGCAAGCTTACATGATTTAGTGGCCCCAGAGGAAACAATCTGATTCGAGACCATTGCCGGCACCGTGCAGTCCATAAATACATATTCGCCTAAGAATCAATCACCTTTGCCATGTAAAGAACAAAATTCCTGAACATAAATTCGAAGAAATAACAAACACAACATTATATCTGATAATGCGAACCTCTTCTTTGCATGGATCCAGGCAAGGGCTTCTGAGTAGCGAACCATTGCGAATCGAGCTTCTCAACGCCTTTGATTTCGAAACTAAGGCGCTCGAGCAAGAGGGAGCAGGTGAGGTCGTCGCGGACTCGGGGGTTGGAGATCTCGACTGTGACAGTGACCGGATCGCCGGGCCTGTACACGTCTTTGTCCGCTTGGAGCTTCAGTGTAGGCAGGATTTCGGTCTTCGTGGAATCGTCGGTCGCGTTGGAACCCCTCCCGCTTCCGAAGAAGGAAAATCTACGCGCCGACATTGCCCCCTTTTTATATATTTTACAATTTACTTCTAGTGGTTTGCGAAGCTGAGCATGAAAGTGAAATTAATAAGCAGAGCCGACAGAGGAGATCAGAAACTACAGCGACGGAGGGTCTGGTTTAGAACACAAGAAGGAATGCTCTGAGGCAATAGAAATGAGTCGTCGTCTAAGTCTACCGTCTTCGCCGTTCTTTGCTTTCTTCTTCTTCGTCTTCTCAGCTCAGGCACAGTCGAAGGCTCGAAGGGCCTGGGTGAGATCTGATCTGTCTATTTGGTAAGCCTTTTTACGTACTCGTCGTTTTCGTTTTCTATTATTGGAGCAGTTTTACTCCCCTCCAGGCCTCCAGAACAAATTACATATAATCTTATATTTTTATCGGACACGGTGGAATCCCTGGCCCTGGGCTTCCCTTTGTGCTGGAGTCGGACCTGACCCAACATACTACGACATCCTATCGTTCCGGAGTGAATATCCGTCCTTCCAACGGAATAAAAATCCCTTCTTCCAAGTTCCAATCACTAAACTATCACCTTCGCCTTTGTAATTATATATATATATATATATATACACACACACATATATAAAATTACTTTTTTTACCTAAAATGAATAGAAATAAAAAGGTCTGATTCCGGTGAAAATTCTACTGTTAGCTTATTAACTATGTATTTTTTAGTGTGGTAAAAAAAATATATAATTACTTGGTAATAATTTTTAACAAATAAGTTCTCCGATTTTAAATAATCTATTTTTTAAATATATAAATCTTCTCGTCTACCAAATTTTGACAATAAACTAAATAACCGACCCGTTAGTTTATTATCCAACTCCAACAATGAATATAATGACTTGACTTCATGTCTGTCTTTCCTTTATCAGATGTCAGATATATAAGTCTAAATTTAAAATTCATTTATATTAGTTTTTATAAGATTTTAAAAACATGTTTAATTTTTAAAATTAACAAACTACATGACTAAATATTGATTTAGTGTGTCACTTCATTAATTTTGTTTAAAATCTAAGCTAAGGAGTAATACTGCAAGTGTGTTACCAAAATTAAATAAAATTAAATAAAAAAATATTTTAAAAAAATATTATTATTTTTATATATTTTTAAGACACAGAATTTGTAAATTCTGGAAATATAAGCGGTGTTTTAAAATTTTGTAAAAATTCAGACAGTAATTAAATTTCTCCAAAAAGAAAAAAGGAGACATAAATTTGTTTAAGATTTCCCGCAGGAAGAAGCCTATCGTGAAATTCTAAGGGGGCAGGAGAAGGAGAGCTTACAGACTGGAAGATGGCATGCATGTCGAGTCCTCCGTCGGCGTCATCCTCGTTTCTTCTTCCAACCGAGTTGCTTCCATGTCGCTCGCTGAAACCCACTTCGCTTTCTTGGACATCTTCCTTCCCCAAACTTGGCATCTCCTGCAATTCCATCACCCACGCACCTATCCCCATACTCAAAAGGGTACGTAGCTGTTGGCCTGTTGCTAATCTTTCATGTCCCCTGTCTTTTAGATTGATTTGCTCGGTATTTTTGCACAATAGTGGACTTGGGTATCCCATTTCTTGATTTTGCTACAATGTAGGAAATTGTCGAAAACGCAGTCTGTAAAGCATGCTATTTGGGGTTGAACTGGATGGCTTTTAGCTCAGTACCCAACTTGAAACCCTTTTTGTTTTCGGCATCTTCGTAGTTTTTAAGCTTTGTAGTGAAGGAGCTAGCCGGCACAATCAGTTAAGACGGTTAGTAATAGATTAATTATTGCCAGAATATGTAGCCAATTTGATTATTTGTGGCAGGAACCAATCATTGGTGTTGAATTTAGAAGGGAAAACAGATAGTATGTAGTACATTGGAAGCAGCGAAGAGATTCCAATTGATGTGGCTTTGGTGTTTGTTGAAATTCTTGAGACAATGAATGGCGTGTTGTTTTGGAGTGAAAGATGAATGGTCTGAAAAATCCTGGTCCATGGGGAACCGATAAGACTTTCTGGAAATGGATTGTGAATGGAATTTATGCACTTTGTTGTATCCTCCCCGGTTTTGTACATCCAGAGAAACCCTTTGCTATATGAGATAGAATTGTTGTGATGAGTACTGAAAGAAAAAGGAGATGTGAGATGAGTTGCTCTTGCACTATGTGAGAGTTGGGTTTTGGACAGGATTATGTGATAAGTTTGCAACACGAGGAACCCATTAGAAATGATGAACGATATCCCACGACTTTGTTATGAAGTTACCACTAGGTATTGTATTTTAAGCCATGTGGTTAGAACTAAAATAAAGCTCAAGAAGTTACTTCAATATATTTTCATGTTATAGACATTCAAACCCACTCGTAGATATTGATAGAATGTCTTCCCTTACCTCCCGGTGGTTGGTAAAGAAAGCCTCAAGTAATTTTCATACTGAAGTAACCCTAAGAGAAGGTCATTTGGTTATGCAAATTTTTGAGAAAGAGCCATTCGAAGGCTTGAAGAAGAAATCTTTATTTCAGTAGTGCTCATGTTTGGCCTTCACCTTTCCCTCTCTGACAAATTCCTTATTAGATAGGCCCCTTTGTACTATTCTTTCATTTAGGGGGACTGTAACATGGATGCAAGCTGAGATAAAAAGTTGGCTGGGAGTGGTACTTTCTTTGGTATTTCCAAATAATTTCTGTGGTATGGTCCTGTTTATTTCTATGGCAAGCTTAGTTGCTTATTTCCTTATCAAGGTCTATCTGGGAGCAATTTTGTTCTGTAGTGAATGCCCATTCCACGTTCTTTTTCTCCCTAAGCAATATGCGTGCCCAAAAACATGCAGATGGGTCACCTAATTGAAAAAGACATCCAAGATCAACTTTAAGGAAACTGCAGTAATGAACTTTATCACGAGTCATGATCTATACCAGACTGCATCTTTAGAAATCAATCTTTCTTGTAGTTGGTTCTTATAACCTAGAACATGGTTAATTTGGACTTCAATTTGTGTTAGTTAAAATAATTGATTCATTCTTCTCTAGTAATCTTTCAATCATCCATTCCAGCTAAACTAGTAAATGAAATCAGCTAACTCCCCTGTCTTTGCAGGATTCTTTCATCCAAGCTGCATGGACTAGGAGATCTCGAGGTGAGCTTGCTACGAGACCAAGCAGGAAATCATGGAAACAAAGGACAGACATGTTCATGAGACCATTTTTGCTTAATGTTTTCTTTTCAAAGCGATTTATCCATGCCAAAGTCATGCACCGAGGCACCAGCAAAGTGATATCTGTTGCTACTACAAATTCCAAGGATCTGAGATATTCATTACCGTCACTCACTGATGACAACGCCTGTCGAGTTATAGGGCAGCTGATTGCAGAGAGGTCAAAGGAAGCTGATGTATTTGCAATGTCCTATGAACCCAGAAAGAATGAGAGAATCGAGGGAAAGCTAGGGATTGTTATTGATACCATTAGGGAGAATGGTATTATACTTGTGGAATGAATGCCAGGAGTGAGGATTATATTTTGCCTTCTGGCTTCTGCTAGAGTTTGACATGGGGAAAGAGAGAGAGAGAGAGAGAGAGGGTGATCATCCCCCAGTGTATAATGTTCTGGTGCATTTTATGGGATTCTCCTTTGCTCTGTCCATCCATACCAAACTAAGAGCCTTTTGTCGTTTATTAGCAGTTGTTTATGTATCTTTTCGTTTCTTTTCTTTTTTTGTGTGGATAAGTTGTTTATGTATCTCTAATAAAACACTGGGAGCACACCCCAAACAAAAGGAGGGAACCTGAAAGTTAGCTATTCGTAATTGGCAACTAAGGTTTTGCGATTTCGCCTTCTCACTGTTTTCTTTTATTTTTTCGTTTCTTTTCTTCTGAGGGAAAAATAATTAGAGCATGGTGGTTGTACCCACAAGGGAGGCAACCCTGGGAAGGGTAGACACCATTAATCCCTTAGGTTTGGTACAGATTCACGACAATAGGAGTAAGACAAAATTCAAATCATACCTTGGGGTTTGGTGTCCCGTTTGTCTGGCGCATTGCATTCTTACTTCCGTTTTATTTTTATTTTTCTCTTCTTATTTTTAGGGTTGGCGCAAAGCGAGAGAGAGAGAGAGAGAGAGGGTTAGACACTCAGAAATTGGGGTTTATTTGAATAACAAATACTATGAAAAAATACTCTCATGATGAAGAAACATGGAGGTGTAAAACCAGTAACATAAACTACGACCTTGTATAATGAGTAATAAAGTGAGAAACATAATCCTTCACAGCGTCCATCCATACGCAGCCAACAAGACACCCCTGAAACAAGAATAACAGCAGAACATAATATGTATCAGCAAGCAGCTGAAGCATTCTGGTTGTATAACTTTCCAATTCATATCAAGATGTTAAGTTTCGACAGGGTTTCATGCAAATTGGCCACACTACAATATTTTTTTTTGGGTAAAAGGTGAAGATAAACACTACAATATTCACCACCACAGAATAGGTAAGAAAGCGAAGCTACTTAAGATTGAACCCACTGATGAAAGAGTTCAACATCTGGCTCCATTAACAAAACTATGGAATTCAAATTGACTTGGGAGAGGAAGAAAAGAAATCTGGATTTCTGGGTGAGTGACAAACTATCTACCTAGAAGAAGGGAATAATAATCCAAAATGTCTTCTTTAGCCTAAATTATTTCAGAATAGGCTTCAAAGCCATGATAAATTTCTGATTTTAGTGGTGTTTCTCAGTTCAAGAAGTGAAAGCGGAAGTTGTTACGAAATAAAAAGGAACGGAGGAGATTAAGGTTGGCTGCAGCTTATCTAAGATGTTAGAATAAATTAAACCACGCACATCACTAATCAAGTTCATCATATGAAGTAGGCATAGAAGAAAAAGACATAGTAGTGCTCGCAAACATAAATATACAGAATTCTTAAAAGCTGATGATAAAGTTTTACCTCAATGGATGTAATGTCTGAAGTTTCAGATGAATGTGCATTACTCATTCAGCCTGCAAACACCACACAATATCAATGACAACAAAATGTTCCCCTGGAATAGCTTTATTTTGGTATCCAATTAGTAGAAATAAGAAGATAGACCCACATTGTGTTTCTGTAGTTCCTGCTGTGGTATACTGCAATATGCAGCATTATCTTACTTAGGGTGCCTAGTCATTGTCCTAGGTGGTCAGTTGGCAGAGTCTATGCATTGTAAAAGTAAAACAGAAACAGAACTTGGAAGGATATGTCGTTCATAAGTTTTGATGATTACTTCCGAAGATACTGAGATATCTAACTTGTTGGTTAGATATACAAAAGCCCAACTCACTGCTCCAACACCACCCAACCCCCCCCCCCAAAAAAAAAAAAAACAATTTTTTCTAAAATGTGAAAGTATGAATTTTTACTTTGTTATGTGAACTTCAATTGGGAAGAACTATAAGACTCCAACAAAGCTAAATTTAACTTCTTCTTTTTTTGATCTAAATGCCATCATTTGGAAGACTATAGATACAAACGCATTTTGAGGTGAAGAACTATAAGACTCCAACAAAGCTAAATTTAACTTATCTATGCCATTCATTTGGAAGACTATAGGTACAAAAGCATTTTGAGGTGATTGTTGAGACAACATAGAACACATTGAAATGCACGGATAAAGTCTCCCTCAGATGTTATAATTTTACTTCTGAAGCAGAGTCTGCATCCATTAAACTACAACCAAGCACAGCAGTGGCGCTTTACCTCATTTTTTGAGGTAAAAACAGCTTTAACTGACTCAAAAACCTCTTCAATAGGCCTTGCAGCTTCAATCTGGGGAAGAATGCACAACATCAATAGCAGGATATATGTACAAAAACATCTCATTCAAAGCATTATAAATGTTGAATTTAGAACATCAACAGAAAATTACCATTCGAACTTTTCCCCTCGACTTGTAATGCTCAATAACTGGGAGACTAGACTCCAAGAAAACCTTAAAACGCTTCCTAATTGTTTCAATGTTATCATCTTCCCTTCCCTTGAATACCCAGAAAAGGATAAGAACAAAAAAAAGAACATTAAGGGGGGCACACAAAGATAGAATTAAACCAAGGAAGGGTATTCAACTGTGAGAGAGAGAGAGAGAGAGAAGGTTGCCCCACCTGGTTCCTACCCAAAAGGCGCCTCTCCATCTCTTCTTCAGAACAGTCAAAAAACAGGACAAATGCCGGCTCAATCTTTGTCTGCATAACCATCATACGTTACAGCACTCAGAAGAAGTCAACTATACCTAGCAAAGTCCAGATAACAAAAGAAAGGTACACAGAAGACTTACAACATCCTCAAATGCCGCTCGATTTTCCTCGTTACGAGGAAAACCATCAATAAGGAATTTATCATTACCACTTTCTGCCATTGCTTGTTGGAGAAGCTTAATGGTTACCTCCGAGGGAACAATCTTTCCTTCTTTAATCATGTTCTGAATCATAGTGCTGTAGACAATATGAGAGAGTGTTAGATACAAAGGTGTGCAGGAAAACAAAAAAAAAAGGATAAATCCAAAATTTGTCCCCGTGGTTTACCTTTTTATCTGATTAGTCTCTGGGCTTAAAAATCCATCAAAGTTGAAGGGTCACAGGGGACTAATGTCTTCATGGATTCTAAACCCTAGGACTAATTTGATGGATTTTAAAGTCAAGGAACTAATCAGATAAAATGGTTAATCACAGGACACAATTATAATCCAAATTGACATCTGGAGCAATGCATGACGGATCATGCAATAATAATGTCCAAATGCAACACAAAGGACTCAAACAGTATAAAGCATTCCTTAAGAACAGATTTCTGATCCATGGAACACTGAGGACAGACCTATAGGACAAAACTAAGCGTGGCAACTCATTAACAGTTTCGTGGCAGTTGGGATGATAACCGTCTACCCATTACCTCACCCTCCACCTTGACCTTACAGGACGAAGTGCCATTTGAGCTAGAGCTCATTTGCTAAAGTTGAGAATTTAAATAGACAGTAATTTGTATAAATTGTACCCATTTTCAGAACCAGATCTGATTTCTGCACGAAGAAGATCACCAGCACTGAGATGGGTATAACCAAAGTGTTCAACAATATTTGCACATTGGGTACCCTTTCCGCTGCCTGGGCCACCTGACCAATCAAAAGAATCAAGAAATCAAGTTAGGAAAGTTTACAGCAATTTTTTTTAGAGAAATAGAATGAGGACTATTGGCTCGGGTAATTTGTAACAAAAGAAAATAACACATCTCAATATGATAAACAGCGAGACTCATGGATCCTTCATGTGGTAAAACACAGACAAAAAAAAAGAACTTATGCACTATTTCTACATCAGAATATTTCTTCAGAGATGCCAATAGCTCTAGGCTCACTTTTGATATAGTGACTGACTTGCCGTCTATTTCCACACTCAGTCTAAGAGATTGCGGTAGTAAAACTCACAGACAAAAAAAAAATAGAAAATATGGAATATTCAAGGTAGCACATTCTCTGAAAAGAATTAAGAACCCTTACCTGGTGGCTGTGCTTCAGATTGAAAAATAGGTTTTTGACCTAATTTGATCCAACAAGTGACTAATGACTCTTTCTAATTGAGGTTGATAAATGAAATGACCACATTCTAACTACCATTAATGTTTTCATCAATCACTTATGGAAAACCATCTGGACATATATACATTGTCAATATAAAATGTCAAAACTTCGCATTATGGTCATTGGTAGTCAGCGACAATCAGAAAAAAAATTGGTACTTCAAACACTTTCTTCTTTTAAAAGGTGGGAAAGCCAGTATTCACCCTCTTTGCTGTTTAAGGAAAGTATTCAGTCTCATGTAAATCCATCCAAGGACAGAGAGAAGGTGTACGCCTTGAAGTTCTGAGCCCTTCTATATCTGGATCCTTATTGGTCCACATCTCTGATATGGAAGGAGAGGCATCTCAGAAGCTCCAAATAAATATGTTGATAGACATTACTAAGGGACTTCCATGAACTAAGGTTCAAGTGTTGCTTTCTCAAGTTCACAAGAACTAGGTGAGCAGGTTTAAAAAGTACTACGTGCTTATGAAGAAAAAAAAACAGATAAAATCATACACAAGTAATCCAGATGCTTGCTTGAAAACACTCGAGGATATCCAATGAGAAAACACCGTTTCTGCTCAACTTATGTACCATATCATGTTTAATTCAAGTTCGAACAGAAAGGTGAAACAAAGATGCTTAAAGTGATCACAGGTAACTTAATCAGTCAAAAAGTTTCAAGTACCATATCGGCTTAATGTTTCAGACTCACTGAATATGTGGTACAAACAGAAACCTTATGGGTAAAAGTGATTGCAGTAAAGATTACTAATTAAAACAGTTGGAGCAAGGTGCTGACCTAAGACAAAAACAACTGTAGGCTTCTTCTCAGCCATGCTTCCATTAGTCCCCTGCAGTCAAATAAACTTGTTGTATTATACCGTCACAACAAGAGCAAACCCAGGACTAAAACAAGATTCACATATAAGAGAAGATGCATGCCCGCATCCATGAGAACAAGCATGCAGGCCAGTAATCAGTTAGCAACCATTGCAATTCAATTTTTTGAAGCAACACATAGGTCACAGATTTATTGTCACCAAACTCAAAAATGATGTCCCAGAATTACCAGAAGCAACAAAATCCCATACATACCTTGTTTGGAGCATCAACAGCAGTTCCCATGAACACCAAATAAATTGCCTTTGTATAATATCTGCATAAAACAATGTTACAATCAAATGACCAATCATGCAATCAATAACTGCATCTATTTTTTTGTTGTTGTAATATTCAATCAACATGTTACAATTAACTATAATTCTCTCTCGTCTCTTTCATTTATATTGATGCACATATGCTTACTTTCAAACACACCTGCAGATATATGCTAAACACATTTGCACAAGTAACTTATTCAGAGCGTAACAAAACATTGCAATCAAATAAACAAAAAGAGCCAACTATAAGTCTCTTTCTTTTTCTACTCCATACTGAAATCATTTTCAACTGATATATATGGTTGTACGAGGGTGTATACTGTTGAATTTTCCAAAGTTCTACCCCCTTGGCTTGGGCTACCTGGGTCGTAGAGTGCAATACTAGTCTAAAGTGTAGTACTAAGCTTCCGTTCAACCTCCCATCATAATGCATGAGTCAAATGCTCACAAGCAGATCAACTAATGTATTGTATCAGATCTACATAACCACAGAATACTTTAAGTTCAAGTAAAGATTTCAACTTGAAAATATCAAATATGATTAGCGCTCCATTGTTATTTTCTGCCAAAACAAGCATATCCAAATAGCAAACCACAAATCCGTTTGGATCCTCGTGATTCCTGCATAATTCAGATCTTCCAAATTACAAAAATATCAGATCTTTTCTTTGGAAACCAGCATTCGTTAAAATCTCCACAGATCCACCACTGACAAACCACAACGTCCCATTTTAGAGAATCTAGAAGCAAATAAAGCACGCAACTTTAAAATTTAACGTTCCATTCTTTGCTCTCTGCTTTCTTAGAAACCAAGCAGAGGCCAAACCAGAGATCCAAGCAGAAATGCAAAATCAGATGAATGCCAGATCAAAATCTCAACCAAGCCTCGAATCAACTGAATTTCCCATAGTTCAAAGAGATCAAAGGAAAGAGATTGCTGAAGCATACCTATGCCAGAGAGAGAGTGCGAAACGGAGAGAGATCCGGAAGGTAGTGGTGGAGCAAAGGAAGACACGGACGGTTATAAAAGGCTCGGCACCCGAATATATAATAGACGTTTAGAACTGAAAACTGAGATTTTCTTAGGAAATTCTGTGACCTTGTTCTGAGCGTTTTGATCGGTAGGGGCAAGATTGGGAATTTAATGTCGAGAATAAATAGGAAGTTTGCCACTTTGCGTAACTCTAACGGCCTAACCAGGAACCCCCCCTGTCAGTTTCACTTTGAGTGGATCCAAAGTTTGATCATGGACGTCCAATATTAATATGCATGCTGTGGCGCATAAAATACAAATAACACTTTTAGCGGGGATCCCCATACTTTTCCTTTTATAATTCATATAGACTATTTCCTTAAAAACAATATTCTTAACTTATGGAGAAATTTTCAATTCTTGACCTGTGTTCAAGACCTGAAATTTAGGGACGTGCTCTTCTTGAGTCTCAAGTTTGATCTCCTCATGTGCAAATAATTTTTTAAGACCACTTTCACAATAAAACTTGACTTATCTAGTACGTGTAGTTTGGACCGTTAGGCGGTTGCACGGCTCGAAATTTACTATGACTTTGAACTCAATTCGTGTAAATATTAAACCAAATCTATTCAAGCTCACATGCACGTGAATCAGTGCCCGAATTTTTCATTTTTCAAAAAAAATTACACTATAACAAAAAAATACAATAAATCTTGGATACGCAAAGCGTACACCTCATGGCGAATAGGTACAAAGAGAATCAAATTCAGATATTCGAAATCGAATGTTTTCTCCATAACCATCTATTACACTGTTAAGAAAAGTACTTATATATACCGTAATTTATTATCAAGACAAGATTTAATATCACAGAAATCATAATAAGATATAAAATAAGTACTTCTCATGAGAAGTGATAATATAATATTAATTTAAATGCATATTGTTTTATTTTGATATGCTAGAAAAGAATAATATGAACATATAACAGGTCCATGATATCAAAAGACAAGTAGGTAATTTCTCATAATGTCAAGAGGGAATATTCCTGTATGTTTTTTTTTAATTTATAAAATGGAATAAGTACCGCCCTAATATGTTAAATATAGTAGTTAAGAAATTAATTATTTTTATTTATTTTACAATGTAAAATTGTCCTGCTTATATTAGAGCTCTTGACTAGCTAGGAGAATAACTTATAATCAAGATCTTTTTTAATTTTCTATTCGAATTACAATGCGGAAGAGAGATAGACACAACAAGTAGCTCTCGTTGTAGGTTCATGATGTCTATAACTTTAGACGGCAACATTAAATAGTGTAAGGTCCACCTATTATGTTTATCTATTTTTCAATTATACCATATAATTCGAACAGAAAATTGCTAAAGATTTTAATCTAATAATTTACTATGTCATAAAGCTTCTCTAATTTAAACCGATAACCATGTTACTTTGCCGACCAATTTGCTGCTTTTAATGAGTTGATCAGATCGGTTTCGCATTTAACAAGCAGTAATTTAGGCTTTTTTTTCGTTCTTTTAAAAAAAATATTCCAGATCATGAAAGTAGTTTCAAGACCTCCATTCATGCACATCCACGAAAGAGCATATTTCAGGTCAACATAATTTAGAATATTGAAGTTGAAATTAATTACATGGAACGTGAAAGCATGTGAAAGTCCCAGTCGGTAACCTTAATACCACGACTAATCTAGTTGTAGTTCACATGTCAAACATTCCAAATGTCGTTTCCTCCCTTTGACAAATCGCCACATGTCATGTTTGTGAAGTATTGTTTATAGGAAAAATATATATTTGGCCTAATTGAACTCTAAACAATCGATTTAATTACATTACACCCTTTAATTATCAATTATTTACATTTTGCATTCCACCGTTAATTTGAGTAAAAATTATAAAATAACAACTTTTCCAGTATAAAAATATAATGATAGCAAAATTATGAAGGTAAAAATAGTTGTTTCACTTAATTATACAAATAATAATTTCCGTACAAATTAATTGTTATAGTGTAACGTGTAAATTGTTAGTAGTTGAAGAAAAAAATATAACGAAATTTATAATTTATGTGCAAAATGTTAAAATCCAAATAATTGACGAGTGAAAAGTATATTTAACTTACTATCTATTCAAAGAACCAAACCAAAGGAAAATGAAGAAAAAGGGTTGATCCAAGATCATGGACCACAAGGTTCTGACTTGGTGTTCCTCATTTTCATTGGTGATGGAACGTGCCAAGCATGTCTCTAAGAGGTTTCGATTGCAAGTTTATTTTCATCCAAAAATAAATAAATAAAGAGTAGATTTGGAATATAAGAAAAAACAAAAAAAAAAAAAAAAAAAGGGTTATGGATTCCAAGAAAATGTAGTCCCCTCACGTTCATGTGCTTAGTCTCTAAGGAATCAGAATTCAATTCGCTAAGGAAGGTTTTCTATGGGTCGATTCTTCCGATTTAGACAAGACTGAGGTGCAGTCCGCAGAGTTAGCTGATCCGCAAGTTTTATTTTTGAAATCCGCTAACTTCGTTTATTGCCTTTTGGTGGAAAATATCCAATTTTTTTCACCTTATAAAAGAAAGGCGGGAAAGAGCCACATGGGTCTAGAGAAACGCTGCTTGACATTGAGAACTTTTTTCTAAAGTGAAAAACAGAACCAACAAAAAAGAAAAAAAGAGAACCTCTTTCGATTTTCTTTACCCGACAAAGATCCGGAAGAACATGTTATACAATGCGTAGCACATGCTATTAGAATTATTAGAGTCTCACATTACTTTAGTGTTGACTACTTTCTTTTCTTTCTCAAGTGAAAAAGAGAACCAACAAAAAAGAAAAAGAGAACCTCTTTTGCTTTTCTTTACCGAACAAAGATCCGAAGAACACGTTCTACAATCTTCAGCAGATGCTATAAGAGTTATTAGAGTCCCACATTACTAAAACAGAGCTGTTGTAATCAAAGACTTATAAATAAAATCTCTATGTAATCTCATTTTATGAGTACACACATATGTTCGGTCGGGCTTTCTCACAATGAATATAGGTTTATGAACCGAACCACTTAAATCTCGTATCTTATTTCTTTTTATTTTCTCCCTCTTAGTCTTAAATTATTTTTCTCTCCCTTTTGCTGCAAAAAAAGGTTGTGATAAGAAACACTCAATTTTTAAATAGAGAGAGAGAGAGACCTATTGTGAATCAGGATCTTTGTAATTTTTTTTGTTCAAATTGAATTATTAGAGAAATAGACACAATAATTCTATTGTAGGGTCTACCTGAAATTTTAAGTTGGTAACATTAAATATTTAATAGTGTAGAGCTCACTTATTATGTGTCTCTCTCTGCGAAAATTACAAAGATCTTAATCCAATAAAGAATATCATATCATGTAATAGAGAAAATGATTTTGTGATTTGGGTCAAGGACGTATTTCTTGGGGTAGAGATTCTTCAGACGAGTTTGTTAAATTTAAGTCGATGTTTGTCGCCATTAGAAGACGTTTTGGTGACATGTTACCACGATCACCGTTATGGATTGCACCCATCGTCCTATTTTTCTCTTAGGGACCAAAAACGATTAAGGATGGGAAAATTTTCCAGTTCTAACCGGAAATTATGTATCCAGTTCTGGGAATCCGGCCTATTCCGGATACTATATTTATGGTTTTTCACAATCGGGAAGCGGACTTTTTGCTAGAATGCTGGAATTTCCGGTTCTGGTATTTTATTTTTTATTTTTTCAATTCAGAGCTCAAAATGATGCTTGGTTTTTTTTTTTTTTTTTTTGAGAAATTAGCAATATGATCACTAAGTTTATACCACACTGACGATTTAGTCATTAGGATTCATTTTTTTACTTTATGGTCACTAAGTCCATATCTATGTGACGATTGGTCCTATTGTCCATGTTCTGTTAATCCATTTAACTAAATCTCATGCCACATCACCATGTTAACACGTCAGTGCCACACATCATATAGATTAACACGTTAGATCATCATTAATTAAACAAAATACTGCGTTTTGTCATGTAAATTAAAACCCTCCATACTAAACAATACATAGCACTTTGAGATAGAAAGGGAAAACGTTGAAGCACACCATTTTACTTCCAATGAATAGAAACCAAATTCTAACCCGAGTCTTCCTCTGCCTTGCTTTAGAGATAATATTCACACTACGAGAGAGAGGAGATCAAAACAAAGGCTACCCAAATGAACCCCAAAATAGAATCCGAGATCTAAGCGAACGAAATCAACCTAGAGACTGTGACGAACCCATGCAAACAAATTTGCTTCACTTCACGAGCTCAGAAACCCAACCCACCGACGAACAGATCATCTGCCTTGTTGAAGCAGAGCAGAAGGTTCCTCTCTTCAAAGTCAAGAAATGGTTCTCCTCTCTGGCCTAGGGTTTGCAAAAAGGGAGAAAATGCTCGCGTGAAGGAGAATTTGGGGTATGTTCGTTTGGCTAAAAAATTTAGAATTTGAGTTCAACTTTCTAAACTTACAATCCTAACATTACTTCTACACATATATCAATATAACTTAATATTACTTTTTTTACAAATATCAATACGACTCAATAATTTCTACACGTATGCCAATAAAAGCTAAAACATCACTTAAATATTCACACCATACTTAAAATTTTTACAATTTTATCAAAACAAACATGCTTGGTTTTTACTGTTGATTGGAGGAGAAGAAGCCAAGTCACCTGAAATAATCAAAACTCACCGTTTCAATCAGACTAAACGGCAGATTGTATGCTACTCATTCCTCCACGCACAGTTTCATTAAAAGCTGGGCTTCTTTCTTCTCAAATCACACAGTAAAAACCAAGGGCATGTTTGTTTTGAGAAAATTTTAAGGATTTTAAGTATGGTGTGAATATTTAAGTGATGTTTTAGCTTTTATTGGCATACGTGTAGAAATTATTGAGTCGTATTGATATTTGTAAAAAAAGTAATATTAAGTTATATTGATATATGTGTAGAAGTAATGTTAGGATTGTAAGTTTAGAAAGTTGAACTCAAATTCTAAATTTTTTAGCCAAACGAACATACCAAATTCTCCTTCACGCGAGCATTTTCTCCCTTTTTGCAAACCCTAGGCCAGAGAGGAGAACCATTTCTTGACTTTGAAGAGAGGAACCTTCTGCTCTGCTTCAACAAGGCAGATGATCTGTTCGTCGGTGGGTTGGGTTTCTGAGCTCGTGAAGTGAAGCAAATTTGTTTGCATGGGTTCGTCACAGTCTCTAGGTTGATTTCGTTCGCTTAGATCTCGGATTCTATTTTGGGGTTCATTTGGGTAGCCTTTGTTTTGATCTCCTCTCTCTCGTAGTGTGAATATTATCTCTAAAGCAAGGCAGAGGAAGACTCGGGTT
The DNA here is from genome assembly GCA_003952965.2 of Morella rubra. Classification (NCBI taxonomy): domain Eukaryota; kingdom Viridiplantae; phylum Streptophyta; class Magnoliopsida; order Fagales; family Myricaceae; genus Morella; species Morella rubra. The sequence goes on from CM025856.1 coordinate 25,516,665, forward strand.
AGAATTTGGTTTCTATTCATTGGAAGTAAAATGGTGTGCTTCAACGTTTTCCCTTTCTATCTCAAAGTGCTATGTATTGTTTAGTATGGAGGGTTTTAATTTACATGACAAAACGCAGTATTTTGTTTAATTAATGATGATCTAACGTGTTAATCTATATGATGTGTGGCACTGACGTGTTAACATGGTGATGTGGCATGAGATTTAGTTAAATGGATTAACAGAACATGGACAATAGGATCCAATCGTCACATAGATATGGACTTAGTGACCATAAAGTAAAAAAATGAATCCTAATGACTAAATCGTCAGTGTGGTATAAACTTAGTGATCATATTGCTAATTTCTCAAAAAAAAAACAAAAAAACCAAGCATCATTTTGAGCTCTGAATTGAAAAAATAAAAAATAAAATACCAGAACCGGAAATTCCAGCATTCTAGCAAAAAGTCCGCTTCCCGATTGTGAAAAACCATAAATATAGTATCCGGAATAGGCCGGATTCCCAGAACTGGATACATAATTTCCGGTTAGAACTGGAAAATTTTCCCATCCTTAATCGTTTTTGGTCCCTAAGAGAAAAATAGGACGATGGGTGCAATCCATAACGGTGATCGTGGTAACATGTCACCAAAACGTCTTCTAATGGCGACAAACATCGACTTAAATTTAACAAACTCGTCTGAAGAATCTCTACCCCAAGAAATACGTCCTTGACCCAAATCACAAAATCATTTTCTCTATTACATGATATGATATTCTTTATTGGATTAAGATCTTTGTAATTTTCGCAGAGAGAGACACATAATAAGTGAGCTCTACACTATTAAATATTTAATGTTACCAACTTAAAATTTCAGGTAGACCCTACAATAGAATTATTGTGTCTATTTCTCTAATAATTCAATTTGAACAAAAAAAATTACAAAGATCCTGATTCACAATAGGTCTCTCTCTCTCTCTATTTAAAAATTGAGTGTTTCTTATCACAACCTTTTTTTGCAGCAAAAAGGGAGAGAAAAATAATTTAAGACTAAGAGGGAGAAAGGATAAAAAGAAATAAGATACGAGATTTAAGTGGTTCGGTTCATAAACCTATATTCATTGTGAGAAAGCCCGACCGAACATATGTGTGTACTCATAAAATGAGATTACATAGAGATTTTATTTATAAGTCTTTGATTACAACAGCTCTGTTTTAGTAATGTGGGACTCTAATCACTCTAATAGCATCTACTGAGGATTGTAGAACGTGTTCTTCAGATTTTTGTTTTAATAATGTGGACTCTAATAACTCTTATAGCATCTGCTGAAGATTGTAGAACGTGTTCTTCGGATCTTTGTTCGGTAAAGAAAAGCAAAAGAGGTTCTCTTTTTCTTTTTTGTTGGTTCTCTTTTTCACTTGAGAAAGAAAAGAAAGTAGTCAACACTAAAGTAATGTGAGACTCTAATAATTCTAATAGCATGTGCTACGCATTGTATAACATGTTCTTCCGGATCTTTGTCGGGTAAAGAAAATCGAAAGGTTCTCTTTTTTTCTTTTTTGTTGGTTCTGTTTTTCACTTTAGAAAAAAGTTCTCAATGTCAAGCAGCGTTTCTCTAGACCCATGTGGCTCTTTCCCGCCTTTCTTTTATAAGGTGAAAAAAATTGGATATTTTCCACCAAAAGGCAATAAACGAAGTTAGCGGATTTCAAAAATAAAACTTGCGGATCAGCTAACTCTGCGGACTGCACCTCAGTCTTGTCTAAATCGGAAGAATCGACCCATAGAAAACCTTCCTTAGCGAATTGAATTCTGATTCCTTAGAGACTAAGCACATGAACGTGAGGGGACTACATTTTCTTGGAATCCATAACCTTTTTTTTTTTTTTTTTTTTGTTCATTTTTCTTATATTCCAAATCTACTCTTTATTTATTTATTTTTGGATGAAAATAAACTTGCAATCGAAACCTCTTAGAGACATGCTTGGCACGTTCCATCACCAATGAAAATGAGGAACACCAAGTCAGAACCTTGTGGTCCATGATCTTGGATCAACCCTTTTTCTTCATTTTCCTTTGGTTTGGTTCTTTGAATAGATAGTAAGTTAAATATACTTTTCACTCGTCAATTATTTGGATTTTAACATTTTGCACATAAATTATAAATTTCGTTATATTTTTTTCTTCAACTACTAACAATTTACACGTTACACTATAACAATTAATTTGTACGGAAATTATTATTTGTATAATTAAGTGAAACAACTATTTTTACCTTCATAATTTTGCTATCATTATATTTTTATACTGGAAAAGTTGTTATTTTATAATTTTTACTCAAATTAACGGTGGAATGCAAAATGTAAATAATTGATAATTAAAGGGTGTAATGTAATTAAATCGATTGTTTAGAGTTCAATTAGGCCAAATATATATTTTTCCTATAAACAATACTTCACAAACATGACATGTGGCGATTTGTCAAAGGGAGGAAACGACATTTGGAATGTTTGACATGTGAACTACAACTAGATTAGTCGTGGTATTAAGGTTACCGACTGGGACTTTCACATGCTTTCACGTTCCATGTAATTAATTTCAACTTCAATATTCTAAATTATGTTGACCTGAAATATGCTCTTTCGTGGATGTGCATGAATGGAGGTCTTGAAACTACTTTCATGATCTGGAATATTTTTTTTAAAAGAACGAAAAAAAAGCCTAAATTACTGCTTGTTAAATGCGAAACCGATCTGATCAACTCATTAAAAGCAGCAAATTGGTCGGCAAAGTAACATGGTTATCGGTTTAAATTAGAGAAGCTTTATGACATAGTAAATTATTAGATTAAAATCTTTAGCAATTTTCTGTTCGAATTATATGGTATAATTGAAAAATAGATAAACATAATAGGTGGACCTTACACTATTTAATGTTGCCCGTCTAAAGTTATAGACATCATGAACCTACAACGAGAGCTACTTGTTGTGTCTATCTCTCTTCAAATTGCATCATGTAATTCGAATAGAAAATTAAAAAAGATCTTGATTATAAGTTATTCTCCTAGCTAGTCAAGAGCTCTAATATAAGCAGGACAATTTTACATTGTAAAATAAATAAAAATAATTAATTTCTTAACTACTATATTTAACATATTAGGGCGGTACTTATTCCATTTTATAAATTAAAAAAAAACATACAGGAATATTCCCTCTTGACATTATGAGAAATTACCTACTTGTCTTTTGATATCATGGACCTGTTATATGTTCATATTATTCTTTTCTAGCATATCAAAATAAAACAATATGCATTTAAATTAATATTATATTATCACTTCTCATGAGAAGTACTTATTTTATATCTTATTATGATTTCTGTGATATTAAATCTTGTCTTGATAATAAATTACGGTATATATAAGTACTTTTCTTAACAGTGTAATAGATGGTTATGGAGAAAACATTCGATTTCGAATATCTGAATTTGATTCTCTTTGTACCTATTCGCCATGAGGTGTACGCTTTGCGTATCCAAGATTTATTGTATTTTTTTGTTATAGTGTAATTTTTTTTGAAAAATGAAAAATTCGGGCACTGATTCACGTGCATGTGAGCTTGAATAGATTTGGTTTAATATTTACACGAATTGAGTTCAAAGTCATAGTAAATTTCGAGCCGTGCAACCGCCTAACGGTCCAAACTACACGTACTAGATAAGTCAAGTTTTATTGTGAAAGTGGTCTTAAAAAATTATTTGCACATGAGGAGATCAAACTTGAGACTCAAGAAGAGCACGTCCCTAAATTTCAGGTCTTGAACACAGGTCAAGAATTGAAAATTTCTCCATAAGTTAAGAATATTGTTTTTAAGGAAATAGTCTATATGAATTATAAAAGGAAAAGTATGGGGATCCCCGCTAAAAGTGTTATTTGTATTTTATGCGCCACAGCATGCATATTAATATTGGACGTCCATGATCAAACTTTGGATCCACTCAAAGTGAAACTGACAGGGGGGGTTCCTGGTTAGGCCGTTAGAGTTACGCAAAGTGGCAAACTTCCTATTTATTCTCGACATTAAATTCCCAATCTTGCCCCTACCGATCAAAACGCTCAGAACAAGGTCACAGAATTTCCTAAGAAAATCTCAGTTTTCAGTTCTAAACGTCTATTATATATTCGGGTGCCGAGCCTTTTATAACCGTCCGTGTCTTCCTTTGCTCCACCACTACCTTCCGGATCTCTCTCCGTTTCGCACTCTCTCTCTGGCATAGGTATGCTTCAGCAATCTCTTTCCTTTGATCTCTTTGAACTATGGGAAATTCAGTTGATTCGAGGCTTGGTTGAGATTTTGATCTGGCATTCATCTGATTTTGCATTTCTGCTTGGATCTCTGGTTTGGCCTCTGCTTGGTTTCTAAGAAAGCAGAGAGCAAAGAATGGAACGTTAAATTTTAAAGTTGCGTGCTTTATTTGCTTCTAGATTCTCTAAAATGGGACGTTGTGGTTTGTCAGTGGTGGATCTGTGGAGATTTTAACGAATGCTGGTTTCCAAAGAAAAGATCTGATATTTTTGTAATTTGGAAGATCTGAATTATGCAGGAATCACGAGGATCCAAACGGATTTGTGGTTTGCTATTTGGATATGCTTGTTTTGGCAGAAAATAACAATGGAGCGCTAATCATATTTGATATTTTCAAGTTGAAATCTTTACTTGAACTTAAAGTATTCTGTGGTTATGTAGATCTGATACAATACATTAGTTGATCTGCTTGTGAGCATTTGACTCATGCATTATGATGGGAGGTTGAACGGAAGCTTAGTACTACACTTTAGACTAGTATTGCACTCTACGACCCAGGTAGCCCAAGCCAAGGGGGTAGAACTTTGGAAAATTCAACAGTATACACCCTCGTACAACCATATATATCAGTTGAAAATGATTTCAGTATGGAGTAGAAAAAGAAAGAGACTTATAGTTGGCTCTTTTTGTTTATTTGATTGCAATGTTTTGTTACGCTCTGAATAAGTTACTTGTGCAAATGTGTTTAGCATATATCTGCAGGTGTGTTTGAAAGTAAGCATATGTGCATCAATATAAATGAAAGAGACGAGAGAGAATTATAGTTAATTGTAACATGTTGATTGAATATTACAACAACAAAAAAATAGATGCAGTTATTGATTGCATGATTGGTCATTTGATTGTAACATTGTTTTATGCAGATATTATACAAAGGCAATTTATTTGGTGTTCATGGGAACTGCTGTTGATGCTCCAAACAAGGTATGTATGGGATTTTGTTGCTTCTGGTAATTCTGGGACATCATTTTTGAGTTTGGTGACAATAAATCTGTGACCTATGTGTTGCTTCAAAAAATTGAATTGCAATGGTTGCTAACTGATTACTGGCCTGCATGCTTGTTCTCATGGATGCGGGCATGCATCTTCTCTTATATGTGAATCTTGTTTTAGTCCTGGGTTTGCTCTTGTTGTGACGGTATAATACAACAAGTTTATTTGACTGCAGGGGACTAATGGAAGCATGGCTGAGAAGAAGCCTACAGTTGTTTTTGTCTTAGGTCAGCACCTTGCTCCAACTGTTTTAATTAGTAATCTTTACTGCAATCACTTTTACCCATAAGGTTTCTGTTTGTACCACATATTCAGTGAGTCTGAAACATTAAGCCGATATGGTACTTGAAACTTTTTGACTGATTAAGTTACCTGTGATCACTTTAAGCATCTTTGTTTCACCTTTCTGTTCGAACTTGAATTAAACATGATATGGTACATAAGTTGAGCAGAAACGGTGTTTTCTCATTGGATATCCTCGAGTGTTTTCAAGCAAGCATCTGGATTACTTGTGTATGATTTTATCTGTTTTTTTTTCTTCATAAGCACGTAGTACTTTTTAAACCTGCTCACCTAGTTCTTGTGAACTTGAGAAAGCAACACTTGAACCTTAGTTCATGGAAGTCCCTTAGTAATGTCTATCAACATATTTATTTGGAGCTTCTGAGATGCCTCTCCTTCCATATCAGAGATGTGGACCAATAAGGATCCAGATATAGAAGGGCTCAGAACTTCAAGGCGTACACCTTCTCTCTGTCCTTGGATGGATTTACATGAGACTGAATACTTTCCTTAAACAGCAAAGAGGGTGAATACTGGCTTTCCCACCTTTTAAAAGAAGAAAGTGTTTGAAGTACCAATTTTTTTTCTGATTGTCGCTGACTACCAATGACCATAATGCGAAGTTTTGACATTTTATATTGACAATGTATATATGTCCAGATGGTTTTCCATAAGTGATTGATGAAAACATTAATGGTAGTTAGAATGTGGTCATTTCATTTATCAACCTCAATTAGAAAGAGTCATTAGTCACTTGTTGGATCAAATTAGGTCAAAAACCTATTTTTCAATCTGAAGCACAGCCACCAGGTAAGGGTTCTTAATTCTTTTCAGAGAATGTGCTACCTTGAATATTCCATATTTTCTATTTTTTTTTTGTCTGTGAGTTTTACTACCGCAATCTCTTAGACTGAGTGTGGAAATAGACGGCAAGTCAGTCACTATATCAAAAGTGAGCCTAGAGCTATTGGCATCTCTGAAGAAATATTCTGATGTAGAAATAGTGCATAAGTTCTTTTTTTTTGTCTGTGTTTTACCACATGAAGGATCCATGAGTCTCGCTGTTTATCATATTGAGATGTGTTATTTTCTTTGTTACAAATTACCCGAGCCAATAGTCCTCATTCTATTTCTCTAAAAAAAATTGCTGTAAACTTTCCTAACTTGATTTCTTGATTCTTTTGATTGGTCAGGTGGCCCAGGCAGCGGAAAGGGTACCCAATGTGCAAATATTGTTGAACACTTTGGTTATACCCATCTCAGTGCTGGTGATCTTCTTCGTGCAGAAATCAGATCTGGTTCTGAAAATGGGTACAATTTATACAAATTACTGTCTATTTAAATTCTCAACTTTAGCAAATGAGCTCTAGCTCAAATGGCACTTCGTCCTGTAAGGTCAAGGTGGAGGGTGAGGTAATGGGTAGACGGTTATCATCCCAACTGCCACGAAACTGTTAATGAGTTGCCACGCTTAGTTTTGTCCTATAGGTCTGTCCTCAGTGTTCCATGGATCAGAAATCTGTTCTTAAGGAATGCTTTATACTGTTTGAGTCCTTTGTGTTGCATTTGGACATTATTATTGCATGATCCGTCATGCATTGCTCCAGATGTCAATTTGGATTATAATTGTGTCCTGTGATTAACCATTTTATCTGATTAGTTCCTTGACTTTAAAATCCATCAAATTAGTCCTAGGGTTTAGAATCCATGAAGACATTAGTCCCCTGTGACCCTTCAACTTTGATGGATTTTTAAGCCCAGAGACTAATCAGATAAAAAGGTAAACCACGGGGACAAATTTTGGATTTATCCTTTTTTTTTTGTTTTCCTGCACACCTTTGTATCTAACACTCTCTCATATTGTCTACAGCACTATGATTCAGAACATGATTAAAGAAGGAAAGATTGTTCCCTCGGAGGTAACCATTAAGCTTCTCCAACAAGCAATGGCAGAAAGTGGTAATGATAAATTCCTTATTGATGGTTTTCCTCGTAACGAGGAAAATCGAGCGGCATTTGAGGATGTTGTAAGTCTTCTGTGTACCTTTCTTTTGTTATCTGGACTTTGCTAGGTATAGTTGACTTCTTCTGAGTGCTGTAACGTATGATGGTTATGCAGACAAAGATTGAGCCGGCATTTGTCCTGTTTTTTGACTGTTCTGAAGAAGAGATGGAGAGGCGCCTTTTGGGTAGGAACCAGGTGGGGCAACCTTCTCTCTCTCTCTCTCTCTCACAGTTGATACCCTTCCTTGGTTTAATTCTATCTTTTCGTGTGTTGCCCCCCTTAATGTTCTTTTTTTTTTTTTCCTTTTCTGGGTATTCAAGGGAAGGGAAGATGATAACATTGAAACAATTAGGAAGCGTTTTAAGGTTTTCTTGGAGTCTAGTCTCCCAGTTATTGAGCATTACAAGTCGAGGGGAAAAGTTCGAATGGTAATTTTCTGTTGATGTTCTAAATTCAACATTTATAATGCTTTGAATGAGATGTTTTTGTACATATATCCTGCTATTGATGTTGTGCATTCTTCCCCAGATTGAAGCTGCAAGGCCTATTGAAGAGGTTTTTGAGTCAGTTAAAGCTGTTTTTACCTCAAAAAATGAGGTAAAGCGCCACTGCTGTGCTTGGTTGTAGTTTAATGGATGCAGACTCTGCTTCAGAAGTAAAATTATAACATCTGAGGGAGACTTTATCCGTGCATTTCAATGTGTTCTATGTTGTCTCAACAATCACCTCAAAATGCTTTTGTACCTATAGTCTTCCAAATGAATGGCATAGATAAGTTAAATTTAGCTTTGTTGGAGTCTTATAGTTCTTCACCTCAAAATGCGTTTGTATCTATAGTCTTCCAAATGATGGCATAGATAAGTTAAATTTAGCTTTGTACTTATCAAAAAGAAGAAGTTCTTTGTTGGAGTCTTATAGTTCTTCCAATTGAAGTTCACATAACAAAGTAAAAATTCATACTTTCATTTTAGAAAAAATTGTTTTTTTTTTTTTGGGGGGGGGGGGGGTTGGGTGGTGTTGGAGCAGTGAGTTGGGCTTTTGTATATCTAACCAACAAGTTAGATATCTCAGTATCTTCGGAAGTAATCATCAAAACTTATGAACGACATATCCTTCCAAGTTCTGTTTCTGTTTTACTTTTACAATGCATAGACTCTGCCAACTGACCACCTAGGACAATGACTAGGCACCCTAAGTAAGATAATGCTGCATATTGCAGTATACCACAGCAGGAACTACAGAAACACAATGTGGGTCTATCTTCTTATTTCTACTAATTGGATACCAAAATAAAGCTATTCCAGGGGAACATTTTGTTGTCATTGATATTGTGTGGTGTTTGCAGGCTGAATGAGTAATGCACATTCATCTGAAACTTCAGACATTACATCCATTGAGGTAAAACTTTATCATCAGCTTTTAAGAATTCTGTATATTTATGTTTGCGAGCACTACTATGTCTTTTTCTTCTATGCCTACTTCATATGATGAACTTGATTAGTGATGTGCGTGGTTTAATTTATTCTAACATCTTAGATAAGCTGCAGCCAACCTTAATCTCCTCCGTTCCTTTTTATTTCGTAACAACTTCCGCTTTCACTTCTTGAACTGAGAAACACCACTAAAATCAGAAATTTATCATGGCTTTGAAGCCTATTCTGAAATAATTTAGGCTAAAGAAGACATTTTGGATTATTATTCCCTTCTTCTAGGTAGATAGTTTGTCACTCACCCAGAAATCCAGATTTCTTTTCTTCCTCTCCCAAGTCAATTTGAATTCCATAGTTTTGTTAATGGAGCCAGATGTTGAACTCTTTCATCAGTGGGTTCAATCTTAAGTAGCTTCGCTTTCTTACCTATTCTGTGGTGGTGAATATTGTAGTGTTTATCTTCACCTTTTACCCAAAAAAAAATATTGTAGTGTGGCCAATTTGCATGAAACCCTGTCGAAACTTAACATCTTGATATGAATTGGAAAGTTATACAACCAGAATGCTTCAGCTGCTTGCTGATACATATTATGTTCTGCTGTTATTCTTGTTTCAGGGGTGTCTTGTTGGCTGCGTATGGATGGACGCTGTGAAGGATTATGTTTCTCACTTTATTACTCATTATACAAGGTCGTAGTTTATGTTACTGGTTTTACACCTCCATGTTTCTTCATCATGAGAGTATTTTTTCATAGTATTTGTTATTCAAATAAACCCCAATTTCTGAGTGTCTAACCTCTCTCTCTCTCTCTCTCTCGCTTTGCGCCAACCCTAAAAATAAGAAGAGAAAATAAAAATAAAACGGAAGTAAGAATGCAATGCGCCAGACAAACGGGACACCAAACCCCAAGGTATGATTTGAATTTTGTCTTACTCCTATTGTCGTGAATCTGTACCAAACCTAAGGGATTAATGGTGTCTACCCTTCCCAGGGTTGCCTCCCTTGTGGGTACAACCACCATGCTCTAATTATTTTTCCCTCAGAAGAAAAGAAACGAAAAAATAAAAGAAAACAGTGAGAAGGCGAAATCGCAAAACCTTAGTTGCCAATTACGAATAGCTAACTTTCAGGTTCCCTCCTTTTGTTTGGGGTGTGCTCCCAGTGTTTTATTAGAGATACATAAACAACTTATCCACACAAAAAAAGAAAAGAAACGAAAAGATACATAAACAACTGCTAATAAACGACAAAAGGCTCTTAGTTTGGTATGGATGGACAGAGCAAAGGAGAATCCCATAAAATGCACCAGAACATTATACACTGGGGGATGATCACCCTCTCTCTCTCTCTCTCTCTCTCTTTCCCCATGTCAAACTCTAGCAGAAGCCAGAAGGCAAAATATAATCCTCACTCCTGGCATTCATTCCACAAGTATAATACCATTCTCCCTAATGGTATCAATAACAATCCCTAGCTTTCCCTCGATTCTCTCATTCTTTCTGGGTTCATAGGACATTGCAAATACATCAGCTTCCTTTGACCTCTCTGCAATCAGCTGCCCTATAACTCGACAGGCGTTGTCATCAGTGAGTGACGGTAATGAATATCTCAGATCCTTGGAATTTGTAGTAGCAACAGATATCACTTTGCTGGTGCCTCGGTGCATGACTTTGGCATGGATAAATCGCTTTGAAAAGAAAACATTAAGCAAAAATGGTCTCATGAACATGTCTGTCCTTTGTTTCCATGATTTCCTGCTTGGTCTCGTAGCAAGCTCACCTCGAGATCTCCTAGTCCATGCAGCTTGGATGAAAGAATCCTGCAAAGACAGGGGAGTTAGCTGATTTCATTTACTAGTTTAGCTGGAATGGATGATTGAAAGATTACTAGAGAAGAATGAATCAATTATTTTAACTAACACAAATTGAAGTCCAAATTAACCATGTTCTAGGTTATAAGAACCAACTACAAGAAAGATTGATTTCTAAAGATGCAGTCTGGTATAGATCATGACTCGTGATAAAGTTCATTACTGCAGTTTCCTTAAAGTTGATCTTGGATGTCTTTTTCAATTAGGTGACCCATCTGCATGTTTTTGGGCACGCATATTGCTTAGGGAGAAAAAGAACGTGGAATGGGCATTCACTACAGAACAAAATTGCTCCCAGATAGACCTTGATAAGGAAATAAGCAACTAAGCTTGCCATAGAAATAAACAGGACCATACCACAGAAATTATTTGGAAATACCAAAGAAAGTACCACTCCCAGCCAACTTTTTATCTCAGCTTGCATCCATGTTACAGTCCCCCTAAATGAAAGAATAGTACAAAGGGGCCTATCTAATAAGGAATTTGTCAGAGAGGGAAAGGTGAAGGCCAAACATGAGCACTACTGAAATAAAGATTTCTTCTTCAAGCCTTCGAATGGCTCTTTCTCAAAAATTTGCATAACCAAATGACCTTCTCTTAGGGTTACTTCAGTATGAAAATTACTTGAGGCTTTCTTTACCAACCACCGGGAGGTAAGGGAAGACATTCTATCAATATCTACGAGTGGGTTTGAATGTCTATAACATGAAAATATATTGAAGTAACTTCTTGAGCTTTATTTTAGTTCTAACCACATGGCTTAAAATACAATACCTAGTGGTAACTTCATAACAAAGTCGTGGGATATCGTTCATCATTTCTAATGGGTTCCTCGTGTTGCAAACTTATCACATAATCCTGTCCAAAACCCAACTCTCACATAGTGCAAGAGCAACTCATCTCACATCTCCTTTTTCTTTCAGTACTCATCACAACAATTCTATCTCATATAGCAAAGGGTTTCTCTGGATGTACAAAACCGGGGAGGATACAACAAAGTGCATAAATTCCATTCACAATCCATTTCCAGAAAGTCTTATCGGTTCCCCATGGACCAGGATTTTTCAGACCATTCATCTTTCACTCCAAAACAACACGCCATTCATTGTCTCAAGAATTTCAACAAACACCAAAGCCACATCAATTGGAATCTCTTCGCTGCTTCCAATGTACTACATACTATCTGTTTTCCCTTCTAAATTCAACACCAATGATTGGTTCCTGCCACAAATAATCAAATTGGCTACATATTCTGGCAATAATTAATCTATTACTAACCGTCTTAACTGATTGTGCCGGCTAGCTCCTTCACTACAAAGCTTAAAAACTACGAAGATGCCGAAAACAAAAAGGGTTTCAAGTTGGGTACTGAGCTAAAAGCCATCCAGTTCAACCCCAAATAGCATGCTTTACAGACTGCGTTTTCGACAATTTCCTACATTGTAGCAAAATCAAGAAATGGGATACCCAAGTCCACTATTGTGCAAAAATACCGAGCAAATCAATCTAAAAGACAGGGGACATGAAAGATTAGCAACAGGCCAACAGCTACGTACCCTTTTGAGTATGGGGATAGGTGCGTGGGTGATGGAATTGCAGGAGATGCCAAGTTTGGGGAAGGAAGATGTCCAAGAAAGCGAAGTGGGTTTCAGCGAGCGACATGGAAGCAACTCGGTTGGAAGAAGAAACGAGGATGACGCCGACGGAGGACTCGACATGCATGCCATCTTCCAGTCTGTAAGCTCTCCTTCTCCTGCCCCCTTAGAATTTCACGATAGGCTTCTTCCTGCGGGAAATCTTAAACAAATTTATGTCTCCTTTTTTCTTTTTGGAGAAATTTAATTACTGTCTGAATTTTTACAAAATTTTAAAACACCGCTTATATTTCCAGAATTTACAAATTCTGTGTCTTAAAAATATATAAAAATAATAATATTTTTTTTTAAAATATTTTTTTATTTAATTTTATTAATTTTGGTAACACACTTGCAGTATTACTCCTTAGCTTAGATTTTAAACAAAATTAATGAAGTGACACACTAAATCAATATTTAGTCATGTAGTTTGTTAATTTTAAAAATTAAACATGTTTTTAAAATCTTATAAAAACTAATATAAATGAATTTTAAATTTAGACTTATATATCTGACATCTGATAAAGGAAAGACAGACATGAAGTCAAGTCATTATATTCATTGTTGGAGTTGGATAATAAACTAACGGGTCGGTTATTTAGTTTATTGTCAAAATTTGGTAGACGAGAAGATTTATATATTTAAAAAATAGATTATTTAAAATCGGAGAACTTATTTGTTAAAAATTATTACCAAGTAATTATATATTTTTTTTACCACACTAAAAAATACATAGTTAATAAGCTAACAGTAGAATTTTCACCGGAATCAGACCTTTTTATTTCTATTCATTTTAGGTAAAAAAAGTAATTTTATATATGTGTGTGTGTATATATATATATATATATATAATTACAAAGGCGAAGGTGATAGTTTAGTGATTGGAACTTGGAAGAAGGGATTTTTATTCCGTTGGAAGGACGGATATTCACTCCGGAACGATAGGATGTCGTAGTATGTTGGGTCAGGTCCGACTCCAGCACAAAGGGAAGCCCAGGGCCAGGGATTCCACCGTGTCCGATAAAAATATAAGATTATATGTAATTTGTTCTGGAGGCCTGGAGGGGAGTAAAACTGCTCCAATAATAGAAAACGAAAACGACGAGTACGTAAAAAGGCTTACCAAATAGACAGATCAGATCTCACCCAGGCCCTTCGAGCCTTCGACTGTGCCTGAGCTGAGAAGACGAAGAAGAAGAAAGCAAAGAACGGCGAAGACGGTAGACTTAGACGACGACTCATTTCTATTGCCTCAGAGCATTCCTTCTTGTGTTCTAAACCAGACCCTCCGTCGCTGTAGTTTCTGATCTCCTCTGTCGGCTCTGCTTATTAATTTCACTTTCATGCTCAGCTTCGCAAACCACTAGAAGTAAATTGTAAAATATATAAAAAGGGGGCAATGTCGGCGCGTAGATTTTCCTTCTTCGGAAGCGGGAGGGGTTCCAACGCGACCGACGATTCCACGAAGACCGAAATCCTGCCTACACTGAAGCTCCAAGCGGACAAAGACGTGTACAGGCCCGGCGATCCGGTCACTGTCACAGTCGAGATCTCCAACCCCCGAGTCCGCGACGACCTCACCTGCTCCCTCTTGCTCGAGCGCCTTAGTTTCGAAATCAAAGGCGTTGAGAAGCTCGATTCGCAATGGTTCGCTACTCAGAAGCCCTTGCCTGGATCCATGCAAAGAAGAGGTTCGCATTATCAGATATAATGTTGTGTTTGTTATTTCTTCGAATTTATGTTCAGGAATTTTGTTCTTTACATGGCAAAGGTGATTGATTCTTAGGCGAATATGTATTTATGGACTGCACGGTGCCGGCAATGGTCTCGAATCAGATTGTTTCCTCTGGGGCCACTAAATCATGTAAGCTTGCCTTTTAGTTTATGTTCTTGCTTTTATTTGATCGTGCAAATGACATATGTATTGAATTATAGTTTCCGTGGATTCTTGGGTAGATTATTAATTTAGAAGGAATTTGTGGATTTCTCGCTCTTTAATCAAGTGATTGGGTCGAAAGTGTCCTCTTCTACCTTTGAAGAGAATTGATTCTATAAAATATTACATGGTATACGCAGATGTGGTGCGATCTGTGCTGCCTGATGTTATACCACCTTCATACAAGGGTGCTACCATTCGCTACTTTTACTATGTTAGGAGTACATTTTCTGGACAATGGCTGATACTGGAAAATGGCCACTCTCACAGAGAGTCGGCAAAAGATCTTGCGGAACTGGTTGGTCTCCTTTAACTTGCTTTATAGGTTGCTGAAATGGTTCTATTTATATATCTTGTCTGTTCCGCACTAGATTATTGAACTACGATGCAGTATTTCATCTCTGCTGCTTCTGTTGTATAAAAAATCTACTACTTGGTGCCAAGTTCAACAAGTTGGAAGTTGGAAGTTGGAAGCTGCGTGCTTTTCTTTTTTGTTTGCCTTTACTGTTATCTCTGCTAATTTCGGTATAATTAGGTTATCCAGGGGCCTTCACTAGAGTTGTCAATTCCATGTTAAATACTGACAGTGCTTTACTTGTCATTGCCTCATTGAAAAAATGGCATTTTGAGCTCCATCAGAGGCAGACACGATGTTACAGTTTTTTAAATTTCTAAACATTGGCGAACATGAGCATCCACGTGCACCAGACACACATATAGAGCACACATACTTGTGCTTGTATGTGTTTGGGTCGGAATATTGGAGATAATGACCCAAGTCCTTACTTACATGTTGGCCTTCAAATAGATTTATTTGGTTTTGTCAACTAGAATACTATTTACTGAACTTGGACTTACAACCATTTTTGTGTGTTTGTGTATTTGGGTGGGGGTGGGGCATATGGGAGACAATGATCCAAGTCCTTGCTTACATGTCAACCTTCCAATTGATTGATTTGATATGATCAAGTAGATTTACAATTTGCTGAACTCAAATGAATTCAGGAAGCGCGTATTCCATTACAAGTATGGGTTACTCAAAAAACCAGTGGCTTGCTTATGGGGGAAGGTCAACCTGATGGTGAGTTTCTTTTTGAGATACATTTAATGCAAAGTTTCACCGCTTTTTTCTCAGAATTGTAGTTGTTTGGTGCTTGAAATTTATTAAGTCAACCTGTTGATCCTCATTCAAGAAAATTGTGAACATCCTAGAGCCTGGAATATTCTGTCTTTGTTAGAAATTTCAGTATGTTACAGTGTTGATTATTTGGTAAAAAATGGTATATGAAATCTTATTAAACCATAAAAACAACAAGATGGTGATGACATATGAAAAGGGTGTGGAATTAATTTTAGCTATATTTCATTTTTATTTTGTTCTTTATCAATGGGAGTGGTATTCAGTGAAGGTCTTGTTATCTTTACCCCGCACTTGCTTTTGGTTCACTTGAAGTTGTATTGAATCTTGACAATAAGTTCTATCCTTGCTCTCACTATTTAAGTTGGAAACTCTTTAATATCTTCTTCCCTGGCTGAAGATCCACATGCATTTGGCTATGAATGAGTTCGTGATAACAAATCTTCATTCTAAGATCTACAAAGGTTTCCATATGCATTTATAACGATAACCTGAGAAATATCCTTGTGTTGACAATGTTGCCAGGGATTGTTCCTTCTACAACCATCCAAATGGATTCATTCTGGAAAGAGATGGATGGTGACTCTAATTGGGTAGGTGTTAGTAGTATTGTTTTACTTGTAACAACACAGATGCTAATAAGAACTCTGGATGCATAGTGGCATCATGCATTCTCTTCTTTCAGCCAATGCTTTCCTCTGAGAGCTTCAAAATAAATAAATTAGCCATTCAATTGATGTCTTGATATGAAGCAGAATTACTTCCATGCAGGTCAGAGCTAATGATGGAGAGGATGGCATCGAGGAAGGCTATGAAAGCTCTAGGGATGAGATCTCATCTGTTTCTTCCTACAATCCCATGAGAGAACAGGTACATAGAACCTTTGGAAGTTCATTATCCTTGCAATCATCTGCAGCAAGGTCTTCAACTAAGGATATTCCCTATCTTGAGGGAGAACGGACAAGCCTCTCTTCAAATGTTCCACTTACTCGGCTATCTGTCGCTGAGGTTGTACATGATGCCAGCTCTGGTGAGTTATTTAAGTCCTCTAAACAAATCCCGGTATGGTCAAACCTTATATATGATTTTAGTTCCAAAATAGAAATGATGATTGATTTGTTCAGTATTGAGTTACGCGGACTCTCTTTTCACTTTCTTTATGATGTCCCCCGAATAGTGGGGAAAAAAAAAAAAAACGTGTGTGTGCGCGTGTTTTTTTTTTTTGCGTTCAGAAAAGCAGTTTTTCTGAGTAAAGCCCAATTTGCAAACAGATGTTTTATCACCGCAGAAGCCAGCTGCCATTGTCTCTCCAAGCCAGCAGCGGAAGCTTATACAATCCCTTTCTGCTGATGATGAAGGAAGAGTATCCATTTCACCAGGATCAGAAGCTGTTGAACCTGTAGCATGTAGATCATCACACTTTCGTATCCTTCAGTATATCTACACAATTGTCATGTATTTTGGATGTCTAGTTTCGGTGTGTTGTAAGTCCTGGTAAACTCATTTGATGAAAGCATTTTCTGCAGCAGAAGGCTTTATTCGAGGAAGGTCTTACAATATCAGGATGGATGATCAAGTTCTGCTTAGATTTTCTCCAAAAAACTCTGACTCAACTTATTACTTCAGTGATATGGTAATTTCAATGTGAGAGATAATTAGGCACTTCATCAAGGTCTCTTCTTTGCGTTGCGAATGTGCCATGCATCTTTGTGGGTCTTTCTGTGTGAATATGCACTGGAGTGGGAACCACATAGATGCATGGGCTGCATCTAATGGCAAAGATCTGGCCTTTGCCCTCTTGTAGCAGTCCTCTCAGTTTATTCTAAGTGGTTTCCTTTCTTCTTATCTCTTTGGATTTTTTTCTCTTTTTTTTTTTTTTTTTTTATGTTTTGGTTTTATAATTTCTGTATATTTGACAACCTGTTTCGGTGACAGATCGGTGGAACTCTTACTTTCTTTCATGAAGGAGCTAGGAGGTGCCTTGAGGTAACGGTTGTATTATAAGCAATAGAAAGATCATCATCTGCAAGTACCAATTTGTCTAGTGTTATTGATACTTCACAAGGATTGTTATTTTAGGTTTCAATAACATTAGAGACTTCAGAGACTGTAAGTCGGCGATTTGTCCATTCTTCTCGGAGGAATTCCCCTACAATTACGAAGGTATTATTTTACTGTTATTTTCTCGTTATTGCTAAGTGTCTAATGTCAGAAAATGGTTCTCTTTTGATTTCTCATATTTGGAGGTAGTAGCATCTATTGCTTGGGTTACAAACATGACTTTGGCAAATACTGTGCAAATTTTTTGTCCAGTAATTTTAGAGGTATTATTTTTTGCACTCATTCAGTGCAGCACTTTATTTAGATCATCTTGGTGTCTGTCTGCTAGCCTTTCAAAATTTCAGCCTTGTTCACGAGTTATAGAATGCTTACCTATTTGTTTGTTTCAGATTTTTTCCTCCTTTTCTCCCCTTTCCAGTATCCTTTCTCAATCAATCATGTCCGTTAAAAATGCATACAGAAGAATTTGAAATAGTCAGCTAGTTATTTGGAAAGACTGAGATTATCTATTTGAACTTATTTTTATACTACAGATATTGGACTTTATATTTAGACGTGTAGGTATATAATTTTGTTTTCTGGCATGTTTCTTGTACCAATGTTCTTGCAGGTTCAAAATGATCATTATGAGGTTGTTGCGGATTTGGTCCAAACAAGCTTTCTTTTCTCCATTCCTATGGATGGGCCCATGTCCTTTTCCACTCCCCATGTATCTGTACAATGGTCACTCCGCTTTGAGTTTTTTACCACTCCAAAGAATGTAGATTGGGCCAGGTATGACTTAAAAGTATAATAGTACATGATATGTTGCTTTTTTTCCTATTCAAGTGACTAGAATGTAGTGAACGTTCCCAGTATAATATAAGTATACTGGAGGCATGTTTTGTAACAAGGTGATATGATGTCGAATTGAAGGATTAGGGTAGTTTTCTGTGAAACCTCATTATTTAAATGAAGAAACAATGATTACCCCCCCCCCCCCCCCCGCCCAAAAAAAAAACAGAAAGAAAAAGAAAGAAGAAACAATGGCAGATTAAAAGGATAGATCATGTGTCTAACTGTAGTCTCTATTGACTGTTTATCATAGTGTGACTTGTTTGATATCAATTTTTAGAGATCACGGACTCCCAATTCTACCGTTGTACTATTCTCTGTCGGTTTATAACTGTGCTTTGCAGTTTGTAATGTTAGATGTGATCAACTATGTATATGTCAGTACCTGTTGAGATATCTTATCACCTCAGTCCTCGACCTCTCTGGATTGTCTGATTTCAGATACGAGCACCCACTTCTGATTGAGGAAAGAGACAAAAGTGAGTGGATTCTCCCGATTACTGTTCATGCGCCTCCTCCTGGGACATCTGCTGCTCACACCCGCAATGATAAGCCTCTCTCTTTGGAACCCTTATGGGTGCATGGTTGAAAGGTAAATTTAGTCATTTAGTAAGCGGAAATAGCTTACCTATTGTATAAATTTGTTAATATTATGACATGCCGAGAATTACGAAATCTAAAAATTGAGTTCTGTAGCAGAAGATTATGAAGCTCTCTCATCATCTGTATAAATATTGTTTTCACTTTGCTTCTGTCCTGCGAATATTTAGAATTAAATATGATTCAGTGACATTAAAGGATTTGAGAACCTGAAGTATTAAGAAATGCTGATTTGTTGTATCCCCGAAAATTTTGATAGTATGGATAGTCCTTCATGTTACAGGTAGACCTTACCAGCTGAAACACAAGGCTTTATAGGCAGACAAGCAATCATGAATCTCGGCAGCTATTTGTTTCTTTGGAGAAATGTGCAGTCAAATGCCGGATTGACTAGATGGAGTAACTTCATGCGTTGGCTTCTAGTGCAGTTTATTCTCAGAATGCCTGATTTCTGCCTGCATGTTGTGCCGTAGTGAATTCTTTTCTTATTTTTGCCATTACATTCAGCTGAATAGTTACATCTATACGTTATGATGGAGCCACAGAATGCCTCAAGGTGTTTCAAACACGTACACGAAAGATTTCTAGTTGTTGCTACTGGCATACCCTCCGGGAGAAAAGGTGAAGAGAACCTAGGGCCATAGAATCCCTATGTTTTCCCATGCAAGCGTCATGCTTGTCAAACCTTATCTTCCTCTTCTCTATTTGCAGGACGCTTCCCACTCCCACCCTCTCTCTCTCTCTCTCTCTCTCTCTCTCTCACTCTCTCTCTCATCTTTTTGTAGTGGCTTAAACCCCCCTCCCCCCGCGGGGGGGCAGTCTTCCCGCTTTTGTTGGCTACTTAATGTTTGTTTACTTGGAGCATTCTTGCTTATGCTTTTCGTTGGCAATAGTCTAGTCTTTGCTTCGGAGCAACGAGGGACATCAGAAACCCGTAAGTGGTTCACATCTGATGAAGCTACCAACTAGATAGTGACTGGGAACAGCTTTCCTTAGATATTCATTTAGTTGTTACTGTTTCTGCACGTTCATTAATATTTGTTATTATGGGACTTTGTTGTATATAGGTAAATCGCATAGTTGGTTCTTTAGATGAATTTAGAATCACTGAAAGTTTACTCTTTTTATTTTGTTTTTTTCCTTTGGTGATCAGAAAAACGTGCTTGTGCAGGCGCAATTAATTGGCTCGAGCAATTTTTTATTTTATTTTGTTTGATTGGATACTTGGACACATGTTGTCCAAGTCTTGGTTATTTTGAATTGGCTCATAAGTACTTTTTTGTTTGGGTGATGGTCCACTGAAATGAAACCCACTTGACATGCTGGTGGGCCGGTTCAATCCTTACAAGTTACATAGGTTAGGTAAGTCTGACTTTAATTCGGGGTGGTCTCACGAATAGTTTGCAAATGAGGGATTTGAACCAGAGACCTAAGCGGGAACACACCCCTAGGCTTTAGGTCCTGGTCACTCAAGCCAACCTTTGGAGTTAATTGGCTTAAAAGTTCGTTACCTTTCATATTCCATTCCCATTGACAATCCTAGATAATTAGACGCGAGGTTCCATAGCATTCCTTTAAAAGTGTAGCATTTGGAAATAGCATAAGCAATGATATTAAAGAATACGCAGATAAATTGTGGGATATTCAGTAATAATTGGATTCAACTGTAAGACTCTACCTGCCCATGTCCAATTACATATGTATATACGAAAATGGGGATTACCCGTAACGTACCATCATGATTTGAATTTCTTGGAAGCTATGTTTTAAGGAGCAAAATTTTGCAAAACTTGGGGCCCAATAATTGCAGGCTCAAAACAGTACCTTATAAGCGTATCGTCTTCATCTTCCATGTCGGAGAGAGAGAGAGAGAGAGAGAGAGAGAGGGAGAGGGCCCTGAAAAGTTTGGCGAAAACCCATGGAAGCTTACATGGACTTGATTCCCAGAATAGCCAACTCCTTAGTCACCACAATATGTTGGATTCAGACCATGGTGATCGCCGTTGTCTTTATCTTCTTCATCGTCTATTTTCGCATAAAGAATTGCTCCCACAACCATGGCCTCACTACCTTCACCTTCTACCACAATCCCAGCAACAAGGACACCTTATTTTGTGTGGTGTGTCTTCAGGAGTTGGTGGACCGGGAAAGGTTCCGAAAGTTGCCCAAATGCAACCATTGCTTCCACGTTAACTGCATCGACATGTGGTTCCGGTCCAATTCTACGTGCCCGCTTTGTAGGAATCAAGTATTTCTTGCTAATCTTCATCGGCATAAACACCATCTCCTTCATCGGCTTCTGTCAGTTTTGCACTTTTTTCTTGGGAAAATTTGCAACCCTTTGAACCTTGAGATTTCCTTGGCTTTGGATGCAAACTCAACGTACATTCTATAGCAATAATTCCGCAAGGTTCTTTCAGTTTTGCACTTTTTTCTCGGTAAAATATATATGCAACCCTCTCAACCTTGAGATGAAAACTCATTGTTTTCGCTCATCTATCATGATCTTCTCAATTTGTTTCAACTTTTCTAGTAATATTGAATTTTTTTTTTTTTTTCGTTTTTCAAGAAATCCGCGAACGTTATCACTATTTTGAATTAAGTTTTTCTAAGTAGGGCATATCGATCCGTTGGTCGTAAACATTAGATGTAAGTGATTGAACTTAAACCAACATAATAATAATATCATTTGCCATTCTTAACGTCTACAATCTATAAATTAATTATTTAATAGAAGTCGTGAAATCCAAACCCATTTACATAATTGCTACATAGATATAGTACTGCAATTTTATTTAATAGAAGTCGCGAAATTCAAACCCATCTGCATAATTGCTACATAGATATACTGCACGCAGCCACACCAAGCTGCACAGATTAATTTATCGTAAGCTAGTTTTACTTGGATTGAGTTGGGAACACCAGAGGTTGAAATCCATGTCCAAGACTTGCTTGCCAAACTTTCTCAACGTCGGACATGGTGTACAGGCCGCACTCGTGCTCATTCCATCCTTCTAAGGCATGCACAATTGCTGCTATACGCCATGCACTCATCACTCTTCTTGGCAACCAATTCTGCAACAAAACTCACACACAAACTCTTGTAAAGAGAAGGGCAACAGATATATGTCGAATTTGAATTTAAATTATGGACGTGGGGCAATATTCCATTAGAAAGAATGAGATCGATGCACCATTTTATTCAGTGCATGCCATTTGTTTTTAACTTATATTTTGCTCAAAATCAAGATATATATCGCTTAGATTCTCGACTAACCTCACAGGAGTGCAAATTTTCAAGAGACTTTGGAATAACCATTGCCGGCGTGCTATGGTAGGAGCAGTCTTTGCGCAGTTGCTTTGGAGGGAAATGTGAGAAGGGAATAAATAAAGTCCCTTTCTGCGCCTTCTGTTGTTCTTCCTCGTATAATCCATCTCCAACCAACCAAATCTGCAAGAATTCCTGGCCATTTTACTCTTTTGTTGGTTTAGATAGAGTTGCTAGTTATCACTAAATAGAAAAATAATATGATTATAATAATTAAGGGGATAAAAACGAAAATTAAATTCCCTAAATTTACCTTTTGGGCATAATTTCTGGACAACACCAAATTACTTTCAGACTCGTTGTTCAACCACTTTTTGAGCTTCAAATACTCGTGTTCATGTAATGTAACTACCTGAAGCAGTACTCATGTTAATAGACAATAAATTAGACCCTTTTTGAGATTATTAAATTATCTAAGTGATCAGTTTGGGCTCCATTGCATACATAAATGCCAGGCCATTAAAAGAGAAACATTACCTGGATACCCCTTTGGCATAAGGTAAAGGCGAGGCCATAAGCAACCTTGGTAAGTTTGCCTCTGAGAACCACTTGGGTTGTTCCTTTGGGAATGCTGTTGAGCACAACAGCAACTGCCAGGCTGCTCCCATCAACTATCTTGACATTTAGCTTAGGATTCCTCTCCACATAAACTTCACCATATCTATTAAACTCCTCTCCCTGAAGCATTGAATGAAGCCCCAGCAATTTAGCAGAAGTGTGTGCTATAATACTACGGGCGACTTATTTAGAGAACTCCGAAATCAGTCGACAGGACAACCAAAAACAGAAAGAAAGACAATAATATTTATGAAAAATATAAAGGAAAAAAAAATCAACAAAAGCTTGAATTTGAACTGTAGAAACTAAAGAAAGAACAAAAAAAACCTGCCTGATTCAAGAGACCTAAGCTTAACACTTTAGCACCTCTTTCCTCGGCATCCAGTATTGCGTCCTCAATCAAGCTACTGATAGACTTCTTTTGGCTTTGTAAAAAGTACTACACCAACAACATAAAGAAAGAAATTTAAACCACAAGATATCCGGGTACGTATTCTCCTAAAGCTAAAGCTTTAAGCGAAAAAATGAAAAAAATCTTTCTTTACTTGTATGCTGTACTTGGGTATGGCCCAAGTTTGTAACCTGAGCTTGCTATAGCGGTGCCTCTCAACCACGAATGTACGGCCATATAACCAAGTTACCATCATGGACCACAGTGTCGCCGGCCAAATCAACCAGAGGTACCATTTCGATGTGAGGGGCCTCGAGGCCAAGGAGGCAAATCCAAGCCGGAGATGGTAGATGGACTCCGGTGTGGTCAGATGGGTTAGGTGCAATACATCCAGGGACTCTGCTTCCTTTTCAGTGAAGTTTCGTACAGTTCGTCTGTGGACTTGTCCATGGTCCCGTAGATGTAGTCATAGAATGGCATGAAAAGCGAGTAATTGGTACGAAATTGTGTATGATGGAGAGAGTGAAACCTGTACGGGCCGCCGTCAGAGGAATAAAAACGCAAATAATTATTTTGTAAGAAGCAGAATCTTATGTAACTTGTCTCTATAACTGAAACTGGTTCCTATAGAACTGGATCGACTTATCATTTTGATTTACTTATTTTTACTTTGGATTTCAATTTCGCCATAAAATTAAGCCCTAAGGAAGGAGCCTGGTTAAAAAAAAAAGAAAAAAAGAAAAAAAGAAAAAAAAGAGGATTAATATCATTTATACGTGAGAGTTGTAAAATTTTAAATTTAGCTACCACACAAAGGGCTATCGTGAGAGTTGTACAAGGGATTTTATATTGAACTTAAAAGGGAATATTGTAAAGATTAATATCAATTCTTGACAATTATGGATTTCATTTCACAACGGACAAGTACAAGGGATGTTGAGCATATTCGGGCCTTTGGCCGTCTACAAAGCATAATAAGAACATAGAGCCCATTACGTTAGTTAAGGCCACAACATACCAACTAGGGCGAAGGCCCCACACAACCTACCCGAGTCCATATACTCATTTGTGCTCTATAATTTGCCGTAGACGGCGGCTTCCGTCGTGGGAGGAGAGGAATCTAGGTCAGGTTAGTTAATTGACTGCTCAACACCTAACCATTGATTAGTTACATGTGGACCACTAATGCTTTTATTTTTATTTCTAATTTTTGTAAAATTTTTTTCTTAAGCAAAAAAGGCTTTTAGGGGATGGACCATAATGAAATCAGACTGAAACCCACCGCCACTTAAACTCGGAAATTTCACATAGCGTGGAGACCACCAAAATATAATAGAATTAATGTGATTCAAACCATCATTGGGAACAAGTCTTGAGTCCTAGGCACAACATAAATTTTTTTGTCAATTACATAAGTATACAACTGATTATTTTTGTTAAGTATCATACTAACACAATACATAAATATAAATCACTGACGTGCACGTACGAGGACATGGGAGACTTACGAGGGGGTGTACATGAGGTATTTGAGAGGGGGAAAGAGGGAGAAGACCCACTTTGGTATGAGCTCGTAATTGCAGTGACCCAAATTGTTCATGAAATCCACATATGTGAGATAACCAGCAATGGATACTATTGAAGCAGTCCCCGCGAGCAATGTTGCCACCATTGGTATTGCAAAGAGCATAAAATATATGATGTGCTCGGCAAACGGATGAATGACAGCTGCCATAAAGAAATCACTCATAATTGTCGGTCTGAAACATATGAAAAATCAAAGATAATATTAAATATGTCATGCATGTATGTCGTAGAATATTGAACTCACCAGTTATCGGCTCGGTGACAATCGAGGAATGATGGTGAGAATGATAGCGAGAGTAAAGGTAATGGTGGTGAAGTGCCCTGTGAAACCAGTAGTAGAGGAACTCCACCGGACCCGCATGTATGAGAACTGTGGTTAGTATCCCATCTATCCTGCACAAGGGCAGGTGCGATGTTCCAAATGCCTTGATTCCGGATCCTAGGTAGAATAGTATTCCATTCAGCAGTATTTGATCGTCCCTGCAAGCCCACGGCCAGAGACACGTTTATTACCGATTAATCATAAATTTTTTATGAAGTACTAAAAGTAGTGTACGTGTTTGTCCGCATATCATGTGCGATATTATCTGTGTGACTGTACAATATGCGTACCAATTTCTTTCTCTGTCAACTTGCTCGAATTCGAGGCCCTTGTCAATGATGGAGTTCTTGAATTTTCCTGTCCAGTAACGAGAGAGACTAATCCATATTTGGTTGTGTAGCATCCTCCATAGTAGAATTGGCAGTATGAGTAAGTAGGAAAGCTCCCTTTCACTCTTATCCTTCTTTACAAATGAGTACATGCTGTGAATGACCCAAGGAGCCAGGATAACGTACTGAGAAGAAAATAAAAAAAAAAAAAAGAAACGTATGATAACCCAAGAAAAATTAATCACCTACTAGTTTGTAATTATTAGATCTGCCCCTTGAGAAACTGTCCTATATATATAACCCGAAAAACATTTAAACGAAAATATGAAGGAGTATGCATATTTTTCTATTTTCTGCAGAGTTTTTATACGTATAGGTTTCGAGTTCACAATCCAAACTCCTTCATTCAACTATTGTACGTATGAGACAGTAAGGTTTTTGAATCCTCAACAGATTTGCCACTCATGAAACATGCAATGGAAACATGCCTATGTGCGTGCGATTGTGTGCGTGAGTGTATGAGAGAGAGAGAGGGAGAGAGAGAGAGAGTGACCTTAAAGTTTCCAAGAGGCTTCCATGGCCAATCAGTGAGAATCCCTGGTTTAGAAGCCATACTTTATTCCCGCAGCGCACTACTAATTCCCTTTCTGGCGGCCTGTTTACAATCTGCATCTGCAAGATCGCATATATATATAACTGATCCTTTCAACTAATCCTTAATGGTTTCCGGCTTGCAGTTACCAGTCTACTCTCTTGTTACTCCAAATATCTAATTTTCAACTGGACCAATTCATGCCTCATTGCAAGATATCTATCCCCGGAAACCAACCGGCCCATGTCGGCCGTAAATAATTAGTTGCCACTGTTTAATGCCTACGAGTGAGAGGCAGATAGGGCAGGCTTCCAAGGCTTTTAAGTCCATGATGGTGTGCTCCCCTCCCGAAAAGTACTTCAAAGAATCAAAACAAATAGTGCGTACGTAAGTACGTCCACGTCTAGCTGGTTCTCATAAAAATATATCTAAGCGTACGTCCATGTCTTAATTTTCTAACCGAACAGTACTAAAACATACAAAATGTTGGGCTTTCAAAATTTTCAACTCAATAAAATAAATTTTTAAAATTTTTTTTCTATACGTCAAATTATCATTTTTTATGTAAAATAAATATAAAAAATTCATTAAAATCATTTCTATATTCACTTTTTTACCAACTCCAACGTACCAACATGTTAAACACTCCAACATTTTAACAATCAAATATTACCGTACATCTTGGGAAAATTTAAAAATTGATTCCTGAAATTTTATGAGATGTTAAAAATTCTCCTGCTTGAAAATTATCACACCTCTCGTCATAGTTTTTTTCCCTATTTTTAACGGATTTGATGACATAATGGCATATTACGTTTCAATACACGTTCATGTGACATGCCACGTGTCGAACCGAAGACGGAGACGATAGATAGACGATTGGGCATGGTCAAATGGCCAGTTAGGTGCACTACATCCAAGGACTCTGCTTCTGGCCCTTCTCAGTGAAGTTTCGTACAGTGCAGCTTGCATTGGATGTACTTGTCCATGGTACATTAATTGCGTGTTTGTTTTCATAATTTTATCAAAATTTTAATAAAATTATGTGTTGGTGTTAGAAAAGAGGTAATATTAGAATTAGTGAATAAATAATAAAAATAAAAATAAAATTTTAAAGCATATTTGATTTTAAATAAAATTTTATTAAAATTTTTGTTTAACAAACGCTATGTAATAGAGGCAGTCATAGAGTGGCTTGAAAAGCGAGTCATAGAATGGCTATTGATGTTGTAAGTGATGTTTGCAAGCAACAGGAGGAAACGTATGAGCATTTGTTTTTAAGTTGTACGGTTAGTTCCATGGTCTGGTGGCATGGGCCTTGGCCGATGCGTACTGATGGTTTTAGTAGGTCCTCTATAACTGATTGGCTCCAGTTTTTGTTGGATGCCCGTAATTTACCCCAATCAGATCAGGATCGCTGGCCGAGTTTAATGCTAGCTGTGGCTATTACTTTGGATTCTTTGTGGTGGGTGAGAAATCAAGTGGTGCATTAGGGGAAGGAGTTGCAGGTTATGGAGATTATTCGGTTGGTGCATTGTCGTTTTGCAGAGCACTGCAGAGTGTGGGAGTGTGATGGCAATGAAGCAGAGGTGGTGTGGCAACCTCTTCTGATGGGGGGTGTGAAAATCAACTTTGATGTCTCCTTGAAGGATGATGTATTAGTTGCTGCTGCGGTGTGTAGGGATCACAGGGTAATATATTGCAGATTTTGCTTGACAAATTCCCTTAAAGGCGAAGCTCGTGCAGCCCATCTGGCCTTTGCGTTGGCGGAGGACTGTTTAATGGACAATGTTGTTAACTAGGTACTTCAAGTGGATACTCCTTCGGATTGGATTATTGAAGGTGAGGTGGATAATATGATTGTGCTCCTCAATAATCACCCTAGCTGGAGGATGCAGTGGATTCCACGGGAAGCAAATCAAATGGCGCATAATATTGCAAAATGGGGTAGGGATATTGATTGTAGAAGGAATAATAATAATAATAATAAAAAAAGATGTTGTAAGTGCTGACTATGCCACCGCTTCTGGCGTGTTGATTACTGAAAAAAAAAGAAAAAAAAAAAAAAGAAAAAGAAAAAGTAATTGGTGCGAAATTGTGTATGACGCAGAGAGTGAAACCCTGTTATACCTACCAAACAGTTAGAGGAAAGTATCTAATGCAACTTTTGTTCTATATCTTTAATTGAAAAATCTAGTTTAGACCTAAACAACATCTAGAGAGAATGAATAGATGTTAGTCTCTAATGAAAATTATTATGATAGTCTCAGAACACGTTCTAAAACTATTCAGTTTAGACCATCTGAACAATAACAAATTCAATTAATAAAATAAGCAGCAAAAAATTAAATCAAACACCATTGATAAAGGGGACAAGATTTTGTTTAGAAATTGAAAAACTTTTGAAGCACTCTTCAAAAGAAAAACCACTATGGACTATTTACGTCGCGCGGAATCCACTAAGAATAAAACCTTACAAACAATACTGACAAATCCTATTGCTGACTTTGACAACCTCGATATAATAATCCAAGTAATTGTATGACTATCAACCCGCTCCGTGCGGCAACCACAACACCTTTGCATTTCTTCTTATTATTTTTTCACAAACAATATTTTTTTTTCAATGCTGGAAACAATCAAACTCCTTCAACACTCTGAAGGATTCACAATGGAAGCTTGGTTTCAAGGTGATTGGATGAAAGAAATTTGGTCAATTTAGGTTGGGAATCTCTAAAATATTTTACAATCTCAATGGAAGTTCATAGAATATTGAACTCACAAGTTATCGGCTCGGTGATAATTGAGGAATGATGGTGAGAATGATAGTGAGAATAAAGGTAATGGTGGTGAAGCGCTCTGTGAAACCAGTAGTACAGGAACTCCACCGGACCCGCATGTATGAGAACTTTCGTTAGTATCCCATCTATCCTGCACAAGGGCAGGTGCGACGTTCCCAATGCCTTGATTTCAGATCCTAGGTAGAATAGTATTCCATTCAGCAGTATTTGATCGTCCTTGCATGCCCACGGCCAAAGACGCGTTTATTACTGATTAATCATAATTCTTTATGAAGTACTAAAAGTAGCGTACGTGTTTGTCCGCATATCATGCGCGATATTATGTGTGACTGTACAATATGCGTACCGATTTCTTTCTCTATCAACTTGCTCGCATTCGAGGCCCTTGTCAACGATAGAGTTCTTGAATTTTCCTGTCCAGTAACGAGAGAGACTAATCCATATCTGATTGTGTAGCATCCTCCATAGTAGAATTGAGAGTATGAGTAAGTAGGAAAGTTCCCTTTCACTCTTCTCCTTCGTTACAAATGAGTACGTGCTGTGAATGACCCAAGGAGCCAGGATAACGTATTGAGAAGAAAATAAAAAGAAAAAGAAAGAAACGCATGATAAACCAAGAAAAATTAATCACCTAATAGTTTGTAATTATTAGATCTGCCCCTTGAGAAACTGTCCTATCTATAACCCGAAAAACATTTAAGCGAAAATATGAAGGAGTATGCATATTTTCTACTTTCTGCAGAGTTTTTATACGTATATAGATTTCGAGTTCACGACCCAAACTCCTTCATTCAACTATTGTAAGTATGAGACAGATTTGCCAGTCATGAAACATGCCTATGTGCGTGCGATTGTGTGCATGAGTGTATAAGAGAGAGAGAGAGAGAGGAAGCTAAAGAGACCTTAAAGCTTCCAAGAGGCTTCCATGGCCAATCAGTGAGAATCCCTGGTTTCGAAGCCATTCTTTATTCCCACAGTGCAGTACTTCCCTTTCTGGCCTGTTTGCAATCTGCATCTGCAAGGCCGCATATCTAATGGTTTCTGGCTTGCCGTTACCAGTCTACTGTCTTGTTACTCCAAATATCTAATTTTCAACTGTACCAATTCATGCCGCATTGCAAGATATCTATCCCCGGAAACCAACTGGCCCAGATATCTAAAAAAATCGGAAACAAACTGGCCCAAGTCGGCCGCAAAGAATTAGTTGCCACTGATTAATGCCTACACGGGAGAGGCAGATAGGGCAGGCTTCCGGAGGCTTTTAAGTCCATGATGGTGTGCTCCCCTCCCGAAAAGTACTTCAAAGAATCAAAACAAATAGTGCGTACGTCCACGTCCACGTCTCTCATAAAAATACATCTCAAGCGTACGTGCATGTCTTTAATTTTCAAACCGAACAGTACTGAACCATACAACATGTTGGGGAAATTTAAAAATTGATTCCTGAAATTTTATGAGATGTTAAAAATTCACCCGCTTCAAAATCACACCTCTCTTCATATTTTTTTTTATGGATTTGATGACATGACTTCCAACACACGTTCATGTGACATGCCACGTGTCAAGCCAAAGCCGGAGATCGTAGATTGACGATCGGGTGTGGTCAAATGGCCCAGTTAGGTACACTACATCTAGGGACTCTACTTTCGACCCTTCTTAGTGAAGTTTTGTACAGTGCTTGCGTTGGATCGATGTACTTGTCCATGGTACATTAATAGAGGCAGTCTATGGAGATGTTTGGGAGCCAAACTTTATGCAACCATCTCGCTAAAGCTAATGGCAAGACATATTTTATGCAACCAAAATTTTCACCCCAATAAAATAACTATATAAAATTATCTCTATCATCAAATCATCACTTTTCACTGCAAATAAATATAAAAAATTCATTCAAATCAATCTATCTCTTTACTTTTTTACCAACTCCAACACCCCAAAATTTTAACAATCAAACACCATAGAGTGGCTTGAAAAGCAAGCAATTGTTACAAAATTATGTATGATGCAAAGAGTGAAACCTTGTACCTACCAAACAGTTACGAGGAAAATATCTAATGCAACTTTTGTTTTGTATCTTTAATTGAAAAATCTAGATTAGACCTAAATAACATCTAAAGGGGATGAATAGATGTTAGTCTCTAATTAAAAATTATTATGATAGTCTCTAAACACGTTCTAAAACTATTCAATTTAGATCATCTAAACAATAACAAATTCAATTAATAAAATAAGCATCGAAAAATTAAATCAAACACCAATTGCAAAGGAGACATTATTTTGTTTAGGAAGTGGAAAACTTTTGAAGCACTCTTTAAAAGAAAAACCATTTTGAGCTATCTGTGCCGCTTGAAATCCACTAAGAATAAAACCTTACAAACAAACAATGGCAAACCCTGTTGCAAACTTTGACAACCTCGATGTAATAATCCAAGTAATCGTATGATTATCGACCCGTTTCATGCGGCAACCACTAGTCCCTTGCATTTCTTCTTATTAACTATTTGCAAACAATCTTGTTCTTCAACACTGAAAAAACCAAACTCCTTTAGCACTCTGAAGGATTCACAATGGAAGCTGAGTTTCAAGGTGATTGGATAAAAGAAAATTTGGTCGA
Source organism: Morella rubra (assembly GCA_003952965.2). Classification (NCBI taxonomy): domain Eukaryota; kingdom Viridiplantae; phylum Streptophyta; class Magnoliopsida; order Fagales; family Myricaceae; genus Morella; species Morella rubra. The sequence goes on from CM025856.1 coordinate 25,548,317, forward strand.
TTTAGGTTGGGAATCTCTAAGGTATTTTACAATCTCAATGGAAGTTCATAGGATGTTCAATTTGGCCTCCTTATGATTACAAGTTGACATTTCAAAGTATATAAAGGATACCTTAAGTTTCAAGTGAAATTGGACTCTAAAAAGTAGTGTTTTTCGAAAATCGTCAATTCTTGCTCAAGCTATAGGGTTGAGATGCAGTCAGGCGAGCTTTTTTTGTGAAGGATTTGCTTGAACCATAGGTCAACCCTCAGGCGAGCGAGACTAATTGAAAATTTCAAGTTTGCTATAGCCACGATCGAGTCAACATCAAGCCAAACTTTATGCAACCATCTCGCTCAAGCTAATGGCAAGACTAATTTGTGTGAAGAGACTTCAAAAGAAATTAAGATGTGGGAAGGAAAAGTCAATACTTGTTATGTTCATGAGATTTAGAAAGGGAAAGTCATTATTGTTCATTAGATTATTTGCTGTGCGTATTGATAATAGCGGTTACGAAATTAATTTTGTCCTATAGATACGAGGCTAGCTACGACTTTTCCCAAAAAAAGAAAAGGTCAAATCCCTCAAACAATTTTATCCCCAAATCACCTCCCCTTCACGACTTCACCTCCAACTTCAAGGCCAACTTCTCCTCCACCCATCTTCCTTTATCTCCCATTCCCCCCAATGAGCCTTAATTCATGCAAGCTAAAAAAGAACCTAGCAACCTCCAAAATCTCCCAATCGAAATCCCCCAAATTTTCACAATCCAAAATCCCCCTATCAATCTGTTCGAATAATAGACTCATCTTCTTCATTTTCGTATGTTCGATCTCCTTGGGTACTGAGAATTTCTTTGTTATTGAATATTGTTGAGTTTGGCACATTTGTCGAATTGAGGATGAGTCATGAGAGTGATGTTGAGTAACGAAAGAGTTCTGTGTTGGCGCATTGGCAATTGCTCGTGAAATCTTCATTCACCAATGTTTAAGAAGTTCTTTTATACTGTAAGGCCGAGTGATGTTGAGATCTCCATTCCACATTAGCTCGGCGAGTTGTGAGTTGTTGATAGGCCCTTTCAGTGGGATGAACGAATTCAAAGAACAGATACTCAGTTCTATGAAAATTGTAATGACATACCATACTTTGCAGGGTCGTTCATTCTTTCAGTAACAAAACTGAAGAAATCCATATTTCAATATCTAAATCCTTTCAGCAGCCTCGCTAGCTTTCGGAGGACATATGAGAAAATGCTTTGTTGTCCAGTTTTACCAGTGATGTAATTTCCTCCATGCAT
>CM025856.1:25549694-25576387 GCA_003952965.2 Morella rubra
TAGCTAGCCGGCTGACAGCAGCAATTGGCCGCAAAAATACCATGGTGCTGGGTGGCTGCACTTTCTTTGTTGGTGCGGCCCTGAATGGCGGGGCGCCCAATATTGCCATACTTATCTTGGGGCGTATCTTTCTCGGCTTTGGGGTTGGCTTCACTAGCCAGGTCAGTTATGTAGGCTAATAGTTGTTTGCCCCTTGTATTCTATATATGAGAAACAAATCACCAAATCCCTCAACGGGTTGGCTACCATAATCGAGCAACTAAGTTCTACCACAAACCATAAGATCAGTTGTTTTGAGTTATGTTCTATACTGTGACTTCTGTAAAAGCCACCTTAATTTGTAGACTGTAGTTAACTCTGATCTATCGACTTTGGCTTAGGAAAAAAAAAAACTGGTATTTTCTGTAGGGTGTTATGTATATTTTGAGCAGAAGTGTCGCCCCGAGGGCCTGGACATCAAAATAAACACTGACATTGTGTTCTGATGGTACCAAAAAAGGCTGCCCCTGTCTACCTGTCAGAGGTGGCAACACCCAAATGGCGAGGCGCGTTCGGTACAGGCTTTCAATACTTCATTGGAATTGGGGGGGTTGCAGCCAATTGCATAAACTATGGCACTGCAAAAGCCACCTGGGGCTGGCGCCTCTCCCTTGGCCTTGCGGTCGTCCCCGCCGTTATAATGACCATGGGTGCACTTCTGATATCGGACACACCAAGCAGCCTTGTGGAACGTGGCAAGCTCGCGCAAGCTAAGATATCACTTCTCAAACTCCGAGGCACCCACTGTGATGTGGAAGCTGAGCTGGGTGGTCTTATTAGGTCAAGTGAAGTTGCTAAAGCAGAAAACAGAGAGCCATTCTTGACTATGCTCGAGAGACAATACCGGCCTCACCTTGTGATGTCAATTGCTATACCATTTTTCCAGCAGGTGACAGGGATTAATATCATTGCGTTCTATGCTCCCGTATTTTTCCAGTCAGTGGGATTCGGTAACGACTCAGCTTTAATAGCAGCCATTATACTAGGGTTGATCAACTTGTGCTCAATCCTCGTGTCTACATTTGCCGTGGACCGGTATGGTAGAAGATTTCTGTTCATGGTGGGTGGGATTCAGATGTTCTTATGTCAGGTATGCAACAAATCTGGCTATTTAGCTGTCACAGAATTTGGTTAAAACTAAGCGATGTCACAGTACTACTAACTGGAGCTGATGCACTACACTTTTCCCTCACTCTGTTCAACTGGGGTTGTGATAATTTAGGCCCTGATCCTCCTGGACCAGCCCATTGATCACTCTTATTAACACATTATAATTGAATTTAATGCATATTATTAGACAATAACAAACCTTAAATCAGTCAATATTGCTTTGGGGGAAAAAAAAAAAACCCTGATATGTGGGAGATGCATTTGTGAAGGTTGCCGTGGCTTGCGTGCTAGCAGCAACAACAGGTGTTTCTAGCTCCAGGCAAATCTCGAAGGGCTACGCTATATTGGTACTCGTTTTAATGTGCACCTATGCCGCTGGTTTTGGTTGGTCATGGGGCCCTCTAAGCTGGCTCATTCCAAGCGAAATATTTCCTCTGAAAATCCGGACCACAGGCCAAAGCATGAATGTTGCTGTGAACTTCGCAACCACGTTTGTGCTATCCCAAACATTCTTATCTATGCTCTGCCACTTCAAATACGGGATTCTGATCTTCTATGCCGGCTGGATCGCGATTATGACCATTTTTGTTGCACTTTTCTTGCCGGAGACAAAAAGAATACCATTGGACTCGATGTATGGAGTGTGGGAGCGGCATTGGTTTTGGCGCCGGTTTGTCTAGGCCCAAGGGGAAGGCCAGGGCAGAGTCATAGACGGAGTTGTGTCGTTGCTCTGGTTCTTTAACATGCTGGGTGGAGAAATCCTGGCTTAGCATCAGCGAAGAGTCATCTTAACGTGTACACCGATGTTGACAGCAACATAACAAACATACGTTATATAAAAACATAGTTTGTCCATTATCGTTAAGGTGTCAAATCCGCTCAATAAAATGGTGACTCTTGTTTACACAAAGCGCCATTTGATATGACGATTTTCAGAAAACCCAAACCATTGGTCGTATGCACTTGAATTATCAGTAATTTAATAAATGACAATGACTTTGCCTTTTCACATCTGAAATTAGCCTTTTTCCCTAAAGTGAGGCCCTTAGCCTCGTTTCAGGTACTTAGATATTGGCTAATTTGCTTAACATTGTTGAGAGAGATGAACGAATAATCTTTGAAGAAAAGACTTCTATAAAAGTGAAACAAGGATTTACAAATAAGACAAAATAAGAAGGCACCAACACAAACTTTAAAAACACACCTCACTTTTCTCTACAGTTTTCTGGCCTTCACTCACTCACACTGACCCACACTCTTTCACTTTTCTTTTACTTTCTTTACTCTTTCTCGCACTCTTACCACTACCCGACTCACACACCTTTTTCAATTCACTTTTCTACACTTTCTACACTCTACTTCCTATTTTAACTTTGTCCAGAAAGTTATTTCTTTGCTGATATATTCAGATTTTTCATCATGTCCAGATTTCTTTATTGTTTGCGGAATTCTCTTGGCTGTCTCGGAATTTTCTAGAGAAATAGGTGCTGATTTTAACGAACATGGCAACACACTTACCCCAGAGAGAGGGGGAAAGAAAAAATTTGAACAAGAATTTGAAGTCAAGGCCTCTTGCTACACATTCCTAGTACTCTAAAAGAACTCCATAGACTCTAATACTTAACTAATATACAGCCTAACCCACATTAGGTAGATTAGCGTCTGATCTCACTCATGACCATCTGAAACTGAGTAGGAGAGGAAGGTACAGTTTTTGTCCTCGTGACCCAACTACCAGTCTACCAGCTGCCTTTCTTGTATTGATTGAAAACTACACCGAGAGCTGTTAAGTCAACGCAATTATACACACGAACCTCGCCCTGAAACTTCATTTGTTGTTCCCCCTTATTTATGGGGGGAAAATAAATTCTCTCTATTATAAAGCAGACAGAGAAGAGAGAGAGTTGGAACTTTTCTACGTTAAATGCAGAGGACTTTGATTGTGTCTGCTATACCCTCCAAGAGGGAGCGTCAGTAGCCCTAAGACCCTCATCTCATATTGTAGTTTATCCAGAGAGAATAGATTAGAGTATAGCAACCACAGATGGACAGCTTGTAGAACGACCTTAATTATTTTTATTTCCTTGTTGCGATACATAAGTATGGCCCTATTGGTGGAAATATTTTAGAAATTGCAAGACGCAACTTTATTGGCTATAAATTAGGTGGTTCTTTCAGTAAAGGTCTTGGACTTGAGGCTCCACTTCCTTTTCGACTCAGTTCTTGTTGGGTCTCAATCAGGAGGAAGAAAGAGATCGAGAGGACGGAATGGCCGTGGGAGGTTTCGCCGTCGACGGACTGGGGAGTGGTTTCAATGGCAAGATAACAGTTTCAGTGGTGATCACATGCATCGTTGCTGCTTCCAGTGGCCTTATCTTCGGATATGACATCGGAATTTCAGGTACGGCCTTGACTCACGGACTTCAACTTGAGTTCATATGTATGGTGGTGGGTTTTCAATGTTTGTCTCCTGAACTTGTGGTGATGTTCCTAAATGATTATGCTTAATAGATATTGAATCTTCTTCTGGTTATCTTTTTAAACTCACCAAAGTATAACAGAAGAAGAGGGAAAAGAAGAAGAAAAAAAAGAGAGGAAGAAGTGGTGGTAGCACTGTTATCGGTACTTGCCCAAAACAACTTTGTCAGCTGTCGGACATACAAACCAGCTTTGTAATGGATTTTCTCCAATATCTATAGCTAATTGTCCCCTAATTAATTATGCATTATAAATTTGTAAACTTATAAAAGTTTCCTAAACCATGTTTTCCGTGGATCTCACAGACGCAGATCTCCATGCAAGCTCATTTGAGTTGGCAGAAATTTTCTTGAGACGATGGATCACAATGATTTCATCCAAGACCGGCTAGCATTTAGGGAGGCGGAGGCTGTGTTAATTAATTAATTACTTAATTGGCGTAAATATGATTGTGGTGAAAATGATCAGCTTGCATGGAATTAAGGCTTATAGAGGATGTCACTGCAAATTCTTGATTTCCACTACAACTGACGATTTCCTGGGAATTTTCGCTATTGGACTTTCAGGAGGCGTCACGACAATGGTACCATTTCTTCGCAAATTCTTCCCATCAGTACTAAGAAAGGCATCAGAGGCCAAAACAAATATGTATTGCGTGTACGACAGCCAGCTTTTAACATCCTTCACTTCTTCCCTATACATAGCAGGGTTGGCAGCATCACTAGTAGCCGGCCGACTCGCAGCAGTAATTGGCCGCAAGAACACCATGGTGCTAGGTGGCTCCACCTTTCTTGCAGGCGCTGCCATCAACGGTGGGGCTGCCAATATCTCTATGCTCATCTTGGGTCGTATCTTGCTTGGATTCGGTGTTGGTTTCACTAACCAGGTAAGTTATGTTGCCTCAAAGTTGTCTCGCACCTTGTATATATATAATGATCTTATACCAACGACTTCGCTACGGCATTGTAAGTTTCCCCAAAAAAACAACCCAAAGGAACTTCCTGCAAGAGGACAAAACAATGTTGGTTAGCCCACTAGTCTTTTTTCTGCTAGGTAATAGCCCAGGAGTCTGCACAAATTAAATTCATGAATTAGGCTTTTTCGTGGTTGAAACCTGACACTTCTTTGAACGGCCTTACCATAAAAGGCAACTCCCGTGTACCTCTCAGAGGTGGCACCATCCAAATGGCGAGGTGCATTCAATACGGGCTTTCAGTTCTTCATAGGAGTTGGAGTGGTTGCGGCCAATTGCATTAACTATGGCACTGCAAAGCACAGCTGGGGCTGGCGCCTCTCCCTTGGCCTTGCCATTGTACCCGCTGCTATTATGACAACAGGTGCGCTTCTAATATCGGACACGCCCAGCAGCCTTGTGGAACGTGGCAAGCTCACGCAAGCTAAGCAATCCCTCGTCAAAGTCCGAGGAAAGGACACTGAAGTGGAAGCAGAGCTGGCTGATCTTATCAAGTCAAGTGAGGTTGCTAAAGCGGCTAGGAAGGAGCCTTTCATGACAATATTTGAGAGGCAATACCGGCCACACCTTGTCATGTCGATTGCCATACCATTTTTCCAGCAGGTCACTGGGATCAATATCATTGCTTTCTATGCACCAGTCCTTTTCCAATCGGTGGGCTTCGGCAGCAGCTCGGCTTTAATAGCGGCCATTATACTGGGGTTGGTCAACTTGTGCTCAATCCTTGTGTCCACGTTCGTCGTTGATCGCTATGGTCGAAGATTTCTGTTCTTGATTGGCGGGATTCAAATGTTCCTATGTCAGGTATCAGTCAAATTTTTTGCTATTTAGTTTTCCCCATTCTCTTTAATGGGGAGTTTTGTACATGCCAAAATGTGCATTCTTTATGGGTTTAATTTCTCATTGACTTGAGTGTGGTATATTTTGTGAAGGTCGCGGTGGCTTCTGTACTGGGAGCTACAGCAGGCGAGTCTGGCACAAAGCATCTCTCAAAGGGCCATTCCATAATAGTACTCGTTCTAATGTGCATGTATGCTGCTGGTTTTGGTTGGTCATGGGGCCCTCTAAGTTGGCTCATTCCAAGCGAAATATTTCCTATGAAAATCCGGCCCACGGGCCAAAGCATTAGCGTTGCTGTTAATTTCGGAACCACCTTTGTGCTGTCTCAAACATTTTTAACTATGCTGTGCCACTTCAAATACGGCACTTTCCTGTTCTATGCCGGCTGGATCGCGATTATGACCTTTTTTGTTGCTTTTTTCTTGCCGGAGACGAAAGGGATCCCTTTGGATTCGATGTACGCAGTGTGGGAGCGGCATTGGTTCTGGCGCCGGTTTGTCCAGGTCCAGCCCTAGGCAGAAGTTATATGGCTTTCTCTTAGAGAATCCCTGGATTTGGCAACAGAAAATGTTGATCTTTACATGTAACACAACATCCGAATCTGTTGTACCATGTAGCTCGTAGCTTGTGAGGCAGTGTTGTTATGTTCTCGTGTTAACTTTGCGTCTCTAGTTTTTATTTTGTATTTTTGGTCAGAAATCTTTTTTTTTTTTTTTAACTCTGCGTCTCTCCTTTTTTCTGGGGTGACGTCGGGGTAAGTGATTAGTCTCTCTCTCCTTTTTTTGTCTCTTGTTAAAGCAAATTGCTGGGTTTGTGGGTGGTTTTCCAAGGTTCTTAATTAAAAAACAAAAATTTTATTTATACTATTTAGGCACGACTATAATGACAATATTAATTACAAAAGGAATCCATTTATTTTAGTTTTCCGTTGAAATCCGTATCCTTTGAACCGACAAATTTTAAGAAAAATATGTTTTGAGACAGCGCATGCCACACGTAAGACAGCTCATAACGAGATACAGCTATGAGGGAACTTAAAATATTCGGGTCAAATTCCAGAAATCGTGGGCACGATTTGTTACTTTTTAATTTTGAGGGGGTTGCTTAATCACGATATCTGCCACCCCACATGGAGCTGCTGTCAATGGAAATTAACTGGGCCGGCTGAGATTTCCTAGTTGGGCCAGTGATCTGTCGGGCAACTTATTTGGGCTGGTCCTTTGACTGTTTGGTAGGGTTTGGTTCAGTTCAGTCAACTTCAAACGGGCTCCAGTTTTGATCTCTTTCTGAGATTCATGGGCCCGGGCCAACGGTTCCCCCAACGCAAGCTGTAGATTTTTGTTGTAGGCAAGCTCTGGACAACCGACAGGGTCTTGACATAACTATCCACAATTCTGGAGGCCACAACCACAACTTACGCCAATTCCTTTGGGTTATTCGCTAGTTCGTTTTCACCCAAAAGCATAGTCCTGGTCACACATTAATTAGCTTCAAATTAATATGCTGGCTCCTAATAAATTGAGCAGGCAATTCGGTTGGGGTTATTTTGATCGAAGGGACATCATTGTTGCCGATCTTGCCGATCTCGCACTAATCACGAGTGTTTCATTTTCAACTGATGGAAATATTTAAAGAGGATGGTTAAAAAACTAAACATGTCACCGCCCTTCCAAACCTAAACTGACTTGCTGTCAATTTTCCTTATAAATTGGAACCCATCTAGAATCTAGATAAGCATTTTTCCCCCTTTTAGTTTTGGCATTGTTCCTTTTTGGACGAGTAAAACTTTTTGGTTTTCTTATTTACAATGACCAAGAAACCCCTTTTGGTTCAGAGTCATAAGTACCAATTCTTTCGAAGAGAAACTACAGATATTTTTGCTGGATGATCGATGAAGATCCTATTTGTTTTTATTTTCGTGCGACCGGACAGGAATTGATCGAGTCTTTGTTATTAAATAATGGGTATGAGTAAATGCTCCATCATAGATGTTCTTTATTGGATTTGGTATGGATCATAGCTCCCAGTGTGCAATAAATTGTGCCAATACTTAAATTTACATAGTTCAAAGTGCTCAAGCATCCATGAATTTCAGGATGGGCTTCAGCCTTCATGTCTAATTATTGCTGCATTCAATAAGAAGAAATAAGGAAATTTAAGTTGCAATAATCTAACTGCAGTACAGGCATGCAGTTTTTCTTTCTTTCTTGCCTTTTCTTGCTTCCCTTTTTTTTTTTTCCAACTCGCCAAACATATAAAATGAAGGGTAAACTTCTGAAGATTCCCCTATCCAGCAGAACCTTACTAATTGAACTTGCACTAGTAACAGAGTCTGACTACATATCAAACGTCCACAGAGTTAACCACGTGCACTAATAGATCTTATGCCCCAAAATAGGACCTCTCCCCCATCAAACACAACTACTTGCCTCTAAATAAGAGAATGATTGCAGTCCTTCACTTGGCTGATAATCATGAATATTCCGAAGTAACTAAATTAGTGAACATTGCGTTCAGTTTACACCGGTGGGAAGACTGTAGAGGTTTAATATATATTACACAATTGCTCCATATGGCTTAGCTAACAAAAACAAAAAATTCATAAATTGGTAGCTGCACTCCATCTAATCATGTTCTGATGTTCTTGCCTTTTTATAAAACTGCCGGAAAGCGACTTCCTCCCTCGTTCTATATCGATTCTATTTGTCGCTTCTTTTTATGGGCCTTTGAATTTCGATTTCAGAAGGCTGCTTAATATGTAATAGGTTTTGTTAGCTCTCAGAATCAAAGAATATTATATTAGAGAAGCAGACTGATTACATACCAACCCCAACCATAATGATAAAAGGCCCATGCATTAATCCAACAACTTTTAACGCCTCAGAGGTCGTACGTTGATTCTGTAGTACTACAGATCGTTGTTGATCCGGATTAAGAAATTCTTGTGTGTTGCCAGAATATGCAATTAGTTTCTCTAGAAAAAAATCTTCACTAAATGAACTCCAACTAAAATACTCGCGTGTTCTAGCTAGCTAGATAGTTGAATACGCAACTACGTTCAAAACTGATCTATATGTTTCCGCATACCCTAGTAATTGGTCAAATATTGACACACCAACCAATTTGTCGGCTCAAACCTGGCCAACTCTTCTCATCTTTCTTTCTTGCACCTCTGATATTTTATGTTTATATTTATATTATCCGTTTATCTGCAAAGGAGTGCAGTCACTCGATCGCAATTTAGATATTTTTCATATTTTTTCAAGTACTTTCTAGCCATTTTGCAAGTACGCTAACATTTATTCCCCTTTATATATGTGGGGGAGTAGTTGAAACTGAGAGCTAGTGTTGGAGGCAGAGCGAGGAAGAAAAGCATAAATGATGGGAAGGAAAGGTGGGTTGTGTGCATTAAACAGGAGGAAACGGCTGATGGGAGTGACGAAGAAATTAAGATGTTGAAGAAAAGCGAGGGCCCTTTCGATGGTCATGCTTGGAGAATGCATTTAAGTGAATTCAAGATGAGTTAATGAAGGCAGGTGGACTTACTTGAAGTTGAACCCTCAGTCTCTCCTTCTCAAAGCCTTTAATGGCTTGGGTCCATTGTTTTCCAATATTTCTTTCTACTTACGTAATTTTCCTCATTTTCCTTTTCATTTTTTTCGTGGCCACCTTACCAATCTACCCTTTTCTGTCTTATATCTCCCAGAAATGAAATGGGTTTGTTATTTATGTCATTAGGTCCGTCGTTCGATCCATTTACAGGTCCCTCACAAATTCATTTAATTTGTACGTAGTTGGTGGAAGTCTTGCCTAATCCCTGATGTGTTCGCTAGATCTTTTGCCAAAATAAGCAACGTTCTCGAAAGAGCTAGCCCACGATATAGTAGTTCTTTTGCTGCTTGTACCCCGTTTTGAAAGTGAAATGGACTCCCCTTTGTCAAAGTGAAGTTCACGAAGGAAGAGATCAGGAAAGAAAAATGTCGATCACGAAAGGTCATAAAGTGACAAAAATGGCGTGAGTTTTTATTAATGTGAGATCATAAAAAATTGGTATTCTGATATATAAAATGGTACTATTGTAGTAATTAGAGCAATTTGGTTGTAGTCTTTTAGAGGGGAAACTAGAAATTAAGAGGTCAATTTATGGCTGAGGCTACTCCGAGTAATCCTTTACCGATCGAGTGGGTGTATAAGGCCGGGGAATGCAAAGTTGAGGAAATAATTAAGTGGAAGATATAATTAGTAGGTAAGAGGAGGTATTAGGGCGGTAACTGATGGGCTTGGCTGATTAATAATAGCCGAGAGTACTGTTGAGTGGTCAATTTAATAGCAGTTCTTGGAGTGAATCAAAAAGGTCATCCATGGGTGTGGTTTTTGTTTTAAATGGCCGAGGGGGGGTGTTGAGAGCTTTAAATTTGTAGTTCTTTGAGTGACCCAATTGTGGAAGTTGGAGTTATTGTCTACATTAAAGATCCATGCAGCATTCAAGGCCTTCCTTCAACTGTATACAGACTCGCCACATTTAATGAACCTTCTACGTACGCCTCTACCTCTTCCTCTCCCCACCGCCTCTCATTAAACAAAAATTTGGCCTTATGGCCTTTTGGGCTGCCTTTTGGCTTGGCTTCGCTTCCAGTGAACACATGATATGCAATATCTCATGGCTCTGAATTAATTCACATTAATATCACTGAGGTTGGGGGTATGTACGTATTGGCCTACTGGGTACGTACTTTGGTTTGCATCAAAATCAGGTGTGACAGGTTTGTAATAGCAAGAGGTTGGGTATTTGACTGGGAGGGGAGTGGCTTACCTCCAAGCTGGTTAGGAATTCACATCTTAGACTTTAAGAGCAGGCTTGGAGCTCCGTAGTAATTGAAGAAGAGCCAACTCGGAACCACGTCATGCACAGGTAGGCACAGTCCTAGTCCTTCATTTAAAGCGTGCTCCTATATATTAGATTCTCAATTGCAGTTATAGTTGAACTGATCAGCCTATATAATAACCAAAACTTCTTCACCGCTCCATATCATTCTGTCTGTGAAAAAGAGGGTCTTCGAATTGAAGCTATGGTTAGCTTGCAACCACCGCTTTCTCCAAATCCAAGAAAGGCAATCGCGGAGATTCAGAGTTTATCAAAGAAGAGGAAGTTAGAAGAAGAGTCTAAAACCGAACAAGTTCTCGAGAAGCGATCAAAAGCGGAAAGCGCAAATTCCATTCTCGATATCGGGCTACACCTAGAGACTCCATTGCCTTTGGAGTGGCAACGATGCCTCGATATCCAGGTATATATTACCCTACCCATGATCTTAGTTTTGATTCAGTGAAAAAATATTGGAAGAGTCAAAGATCAGATTCACTTGTTATATAGAAACTAGATCTATGCGTGAGCTCAACTCAATCATAGCTTTTGCTATTTTGTTATTCTTTGCGTATGCAGTCAGGTCAGATACACTTTTTCAACACAAGGACCCAAAAGAGGACATCTAGGGATCCAAGGAGAAGCCCTGAGCCAGCGAGTCCTGATGAGCATATGAGCTTAGACCTCCAGCTGACCCTACCATGCGAGTCGCAGCTCAAAAAGAGCCATGCCGACGACAATTTCACCCGCCCAAGTTCGGGTACGCTCTCATCATGGGGTTCAGGTGATCCGCTCCTGGAATCCAACAGGAGAGAGAAAAACTTCGGAGGCTTAGCGCGCAGTCCATCGTGGTTGGCGTTTGAAGGGGATCGCCAGGAGATGGTAGCAGCTGTGTGCACGCAGTGTCACATGCTGGTCATGCTGTGCAAGTCCTCTCCCGCTTGTCCGAACTGCAAATTTATGCACCCAACAGACCAGAGCCCCCCAACCCTTTTCAAAAGAAGGTTTACACTCTTGTGCTAGCTAGCTAGTAGAAATTTGCAAAGCTTAGGTTTAGCTTAGGGTTTGTCATCCGCTGCAACGCCGTATGTTATAAATTAAGCATATATATATGTATATCAGTCTACAAGAAAAGTTTTCTTGTTAGGGGGTCCTTTGTTGGCTTCAGTTCTTCTACGTCTCCTGAAAAGAAACGACCACTAGCTGACCACTAGCTCCAGCCTCTAGGAGGGGGTGAGAACAGGCAGAGATAGAGAGAGAGAGAGACCTGTATAAGTCGATCGTATATATATATACAAGTGTTCCTATCGTCATAAATTTGTCTTGCTCGCTGGTATCTTGGCCGGCGGAAGGTGACGACTTACTAAATTCCACCCCCCGTTCCCTCTCTTTAAATATATAGTCGGTTTTTGCGACGTTAAATAGTTGTACGTACGTAGTTCTTCTCGAGAATACACAAAGCCTCAGATTCACGCACTTGTTCCAAAGACCATTAGTGGGAATCACCGAATCACAGCCATACAATCGTGGTGTACTGGTGTTCCGCATTTCCTCCGTATATGAACCCGATATTATAAGTAGGTGACTCCATTTGTGCATGCATGAATCCAACAATAAATTGCATGGTACATACATATATATATATATATATATATATATATATATACATGGGTTTCTCTCATAATTAAGGTGGAAGGCGGATAATTTCTTTCTGAGAAAATTACCAAACATGGAGAAGTATTTACTCATGGTAACGGATCGACCTCAGTTTCTCCCCCCTTTTACCTTTACAAAATGAAAACTGAATTTCCCATGTTAAGGATTAATAGCTCAGTTTTCGAACGCTCCCTAATTAGTGCAGTAAATGAACTAATTTATCCGTAAATAGTTTGAGCTTGACATGTATACAGTATAAACTCTACTTCTATATAGTTTTTTTTTTTTTGGGGAGCTAAATAATACAATAAAGATAAAATAAAGGTTTTCATTGCATTTGAATCTACAAAGATACAATAAAGTTCAATAAACTATAGATCCAAGCAAGACTAGAAATTTTACTAAATAATTAACAAAGCTTGCACAAAAAGTTAGTTTTCATGCTATTACTTCATTAGGACATGATCTTAGCTATGGGTATTCATAAAAATCATTAGAAGATGTTTAAAGAAATAAATCAGAATATAAATACTATGTATTCTGTCATCAAAATTGATCATGAAAGATTTTGTTACAAATAAAAGGTTGGTAAATTCAATTTTCATGACATTATAAGTAGCTTGTCTAGTCCGCTTGAAAGATATAGGCTTAACAATCGTTAATTCATAATATTAACAAAGCTCCTCGGACATCAGCTCGAACTCGTTCAAAAGGTTAATGAATTAAACCTGAGCATTTGATCTAATTTGACGAGAAGCTCAAGCTTAACAGGCCCATGCTTGAACAATATTAACCAGATCATAAACTATTTTGTTTTCTAAGCAAATGTAATTTATATATTCATATTCAAGAGAGAAAAAAAAAACCTATATAACGGCTTACTATATAAAATATAGAATCGTACATAAAAGATATACAAAAATTACTAAAATCTCTCCCCCTCTCTCTCTCTCTCGCTCTCTCTTTTACGTGCAAAATTATTTTCGGGTTGTGGGCGCGGGGCCAAGGGCAAGGGCCGATTCGTCTAGCACTTCGCGAGTCTCAACTAATATGATCCTCTTTCCTCCGAAGTCTGACCCCACAAAAGAGTTATTTTTTCTTTACTACTGAAAAACACTTTTGTCCCGCGCTTTAATGGACTCGTATTTCTCAGCGAATTATTAATAAATTAGATGTTTAAAAAAATATATAAAAAAAAAAAAAATTAGATGAATTAATTAATATAAATTAATAAATAAATTTATTAATATGCTGATTCATCTATAACGCGTTAATACCAATTAGTTATTCTCTCTTAGCGGTGAATCCTTTCCCGCTGTACTGATATTTAAAAACATCAAAAAGCAAATGAGAGAGAGAGATGAGAATAGAGGGATTGGAAATGGAAACCAAACACGAAGCACTGAAATCGAAAATGTTGATTCGCTGTGCCAAAGCCGCGTTCCTGCTATCCGCCCTCAAATCGTTCCCGAATCTCTCCATGAATTCCACAACCGACGACCAAGACGAGGTTACAAAATTACTTCCCCCTCCCCCTCTCTCCTGATTTGATAATTTTCCAAGTTCTTTTCTGATTGAAAATTGCGGCAGGAAGAGGAGATGGTCAGGAGAGAAATCGAAGAGCTGAAAATGGAACTGGCGAGGGAACGGTTGAAGAACAAGAAAATGAAGCTTTGCGGCTTAATGGAGATGGTTCTTCAGGTCGCGGTGGTTCTGTCACTGTCTACGTTCTTCTTCATGTTCGCTCGCGCTCAATCTCATTGAGCTGTGATGCGATGGCCGCCTCTATGTGATCGTCGGTGTTTGAATCTGTTGCAATTAGCTACTCGAACATGCTACATGTTTCAGTTTGACTCGCTAACTGGATAACCAGCTTCATTTAGGTCATGCCGCTGCAGAACTTTAGATGAAAGGAATTTGAAACGGTTGCTTTCGGTTTTCAGCTTTTGTATTCGTTTCTTCTGTGCCTTCGAATATTGTCACAAATAGTGGCTGCTGCATCTTCCTGTTCTTTCCTTTTCCTCTTATTCTAGTTATTCAAAACTTAATCCAGTACTCCAATGCTAAGTTGGGAGGATAAAGGCAAGGTAAAGATGAAGACAGGAATCTGTTCATTGGTAGTTCATAAATACGAATCTTCAGCACAAGGCATATCAATATATCATTAATAGAAGTCCTTGCTCGTAATTTGTACAGATGTAATGGTATCGATTTCACGTTGCACACACTTATTCCTTTTTTTTTTTTTTTTTTTTTTTTCAATTTTGGCCCATTTTTGAACCAGCTACAAGGTTCTCTTCTATGCTTTACCCCTTGGTGGTTGGTGCCCTTATTACTATGTTACCGGACTCTGACTTCCAAACTACTGACCAAATTCTGGGGTTTGAGGGTATTGCTATCGTCCATACATAGATAAATGAAAACGAAGCTCATGAAGCATAGCGAGCTCATAATTTTGTGATATTGAGCCCATAAATTTTCTAATTTCGTCAATTTGTACCCTCCCATTAAGATGACAGTTAAAACTAACTTAAAACAAAGAATAAGATATTTCTGTCTTCAATTAGCCAACAAAGCATAAATGAGACTTTGGTTGAGGGCAAAAAAAGTCTTTTTCATTGTTTTGTCGTTCCAGCACATTCCGCTCTCTTTTCTTTTTCAAACCTGGGCCGTGGTACATCCCGCTTTTTGGGTGAAGAATTTGGTAACGTTATCTTCATACCTCCCCAGGCCTCTATTTTAAGAAAAGAGCAAGTATTTCGCGTCCAAAAAAATTTATACAGTGAGCCAAACAAAACTAGCAAAGCTATTTACAGTGTTACGAGAAGAAGAATCTGCTCCAAATCCCACGTGCGGGCCCGCATAATGCAGTTCTTCTATTACCGGAACAGTTCAAAAGAACCCAATAGAGAATTCTTTCACATCTGGAAGGAAAAAAGAAGGTTGTTCTCATGTTTCAATACAATACACATCGTACTATATTAACATTCTATAACAATTTGCATCAAGATGAAAAATCCAGTCAAAAAGAAAACCGAAGTCAGAAATACCACCAAACAAGCAATCCAAGATCATAGCAATTGACAACGGGTGGAAGGAATCCAGATTTAGAAAAAACTGAAAAACGAAAGAAGCAATCCAGACAATCGAATAAACAAAGGCAATTTTGTTTAAGCTATGACGCCTTATTGCCCTCGCAGGTTGCGGTCAGTTGTCTCGAAAGTAATTCAATTTTCCTTCGTAATTATCAGAAGGGCCTTTTGAGATTCATTCTCAATTTGCAATGCTGATCTATTTGAAGAAAACGGATCCAAACAACAAAGCCTAACATGATGACCTTCGTTGGAGTAATCATCATCATTTTCGTACATACTTACTGTCTTACGAGAATGAAGAGGTTTAGCCTTTAGGCTCAGGTTCCCAAGTCTTCAAAATACTGAACCCTGAAGCCCATCAAGAACGACTCTGAAGAAATGATAGTTCAAGGAAAAGATCAGAGGATGCACAAAGATAAAAGGGCTGCCAACTTTTTCTTTGGAGTGACGAAAAGGAAACCTATGTGCAGTGTCAGGACACTGACTAACCGGGGCGATGCCAGAACTAAAAGAGCCATGCATCGTACATGCCGAGTCTGGACCCTCAGTAATAGTTGCCATTAAAATTCTGATTGACAGACGGAATTGTCGTTTCGTTTCACTAAGCTCTCTCAAACCCAGGCCCTACCTACTAGGCACCCATCTACTCCCTTTAAGATGCTGGCAGTTTCAATTTTCAAAACATGCTTTATCTTCAATGGGAGGAAAGTGATTCCGTCTGAACCACAACGCAAATGGTGATAGAAGCATGGAGGTACATATTACTACGGTTCCTTTTCATCGCCAAGGGCAATGGAACTCAAGCCATAAGCACTAGGACACTTCCAATAAGTATCAGCTAACGATTTAAGGCAGACGTTGAAGGACATGATTCTATATAAATCATAATAACTAGCAACAGAAAAATTCTTATGAACAGCATTCCAGGTCAAATTCGAATAATTGTGAGTGGCAATTATTTAGTTGCCATAGCATGTCTGGGATGAGGATAACTAGACGGTCATGACAAAAGGGCCTCTGGTACTTGCACAGATCACAAGGCCTCTGTCACCATTATGAACAAAGGAGACACTGCATTTTCTACAAACAATAGAGACAGAATGATTAATAGGAAATACCTCTAATCAAATGCATAGGGATCGTCTGCATAGGGATTCAGAGACCCTTCTGAAAACAAATCTCCTATGTTCGATGGACGGGGTTGACCTCCGCCTTTGACCCCCTGTATAAGCAATTACAATGCAGGAACTTTGAGCTTGAAGAATCGAAGTATCGTGGCGTGGCACTGTATTTAAACAAGAAGGCATCCCTCTAAAAATTTTGATCTCGAGTTCATTTACCATGTCAAATGGCAACAAACTTCAAAAGCCACTCAGGCGAAACAAACAACTCAAGAATTAAAAATTACAGAACATACACGGTCAAATCCCCCTTGCCAATGTCACGTTTAATGAAACTGTTAGAGCAGTGCAAAAATGAAAATTGGAAGATCTTGAATTTTTGTTATGGCTGTATATCGTAGTAGCTTTCCTCCACAACAAAATGAATTCTTCCAGCAGAGAGGATGATTGGATAAAAAAAAGGTGCAAAACATTTTCTGAAAGATGATAAAGGAAGTCCAGAACTGATTAATTTGAATGTTACTTACGTTGACAATACTTTTGGGGGTATCGGCTTTTGGTGTATTCATCTTCTTATGTTTTCTTGGGTCCTGATGTCACAGAACACAGAAATTCAGCAGTAGAAAATGCATCTAAGAGGAATAGGAAAGGCTAGAATTCAATACATAGACATAGGCTCCAATGTTCTGCAGATGGCCAGGTACATACCTCGAACATGACAGTACTTTTTGTTTTCCTTCGTTTTGTTATTGTCCTTCCATTAGAAGTCTCAACTTCATATTCATGGTGAGTTACCTGATATCAAATAGGAAACTTATATCCCCATCAAATAACAAGAAATCAATGTTCACTATCTGCTTTCCTGCAAGCCAAGTTGCTTTAGACAGACGCACATACAAACACACACCCACACACACTAGTATATTACGTCATTTACATGTGTACTTTACAGGTGTAACTAACCTTCTTATGATGTTTAGGAATACTCATTACACTTCCTGTGTTCACATCCTCTACTTTCTTCAGCAACTTTGACACTGGTGTTTGTGTTGCTTCTGGGAAATGAGAGCTCTATACACAACGTAAAAAAAATGGACTAAAAGTGACTATGATATCTTAACTCTGCAAAAGCCTAATTTATTGAGAAGGTGGACAAAATGATTGGTCATTTCCTTGTTTCACCTTTTCTTCTTTATCCAATCTTCGCAGAGAGTGCTGGCCTCTTTTGCTGCCTCCAGAATCTTTCATCTTGCTTGATGAAATGGAGTAATCCTATAACATAGTGAACATATCAAGATGATCGTGTTGTAGATGTTATGGTATTGTACATTTGTCTTTTAGTAGAGTTAAAATTCAGATATTAAATATGCAATATAAGAAACTTTACACTCAAACCTAATCAAAGCAAACTCTTTACAAACTGTTATACCATCTGCCATACTGAACATGAGTGTTTGCAATTAGTTATAGTTCAATGACTCTTCTCATACCACCGCATCTCCCTTAATAAAAGAGTGGATTAACTTCGAATGATAACCTAGTGATCTTAATTATAGAAGCACCACTATGAGATGTGATGGACATCTAGCCTATCTTAGCACCAAGACAAGCCTGCAAACATGAGAGAAATGCATTGACTATAGTGGCTAACCTTTTTTGAGTTCACTTCTTGCTCCTCTTGTGGCTTGTCACCATTACTTTCCACTGCAATTGCAACAAAGTCCTCTGCCGTTCTTCCTGCAGTTTAATATAAGCAAACTTAAAATAAGGTGGAGAAACTGTAAGCAGATTAGTTCAACAGGAAAATATGTACTTTAGACTTCTGAAGATCCAACTCCTCTTGCAACTTCCTACACTCATCTTCATGCTCACACCTCAGAGCCCTCATCTGAGCTTCATGTTCATTCCTGAATAACGTCGCTTTCTTTACAAATGCACAAAATATTAGCATTGGAAGAAAAGTTTGGTATTAAAGGCTGCTAACTTGAAACTTAATCAGAAGCAAAGTACCTCTCTCAATTCATTTTCAGATAGAAGTTGGGCACGTTTTAGCTCTTCGATGTGGTCAGCTTTAAGGGCCAGTTCCTTTCTGTCATGCTCCTGCTGAATACGACTGACCTACAATGAACAGGACCAAGGCTCATCCATTACAGAAGATTTTAAATTTTTTGGGTAGGCTGCTTTTGTAAATCTCGGAATGCACACAGACAAATATAATAGGCACTGTAAGATGCCTGCAAAACTTGTGCTTCTGAATTTAGTGCCTTAGTGTGACAAGGAAGAGGCTTCAAATTTTCAATTAGGAAACTCGCATTAATTCGATTTTATGTTTCACTATTACATTGCACATAAACTTACATAATAGGTTGGCTCACAATATAAAAAAAAAAAAAAAAGACTACAAGTTATAAACTAAATTCCTAGGAGATGTACAAATTTTGGATTAAGTAGCACAATTGAAGAGTTAGATGCTACCGAGTTGAAGTCCGGTGTCCAACATATAGGTTTTGAAGTTTTTAGAACATAAAGAAGAAGAATTTACTAACATAAGGAAATTTTGGTCGTATAAGGGCCTCAACGGGAGAATTGTAAGACCTCTCAAATGAAGTAACTCAAGGAACAAATTACACTGACAATCACAAAAGATAGGAAATACAGTATTGCCCAATGCATCATATCCAGAAAGAGAATGATAAAAGACTCGAAACTTTCTCATGCATACCAAAGTAGCATGTTCTTCCTGAACACGCATCAAATATTGACTTGCTTCTTCTCTGCTTTCTGCAAGTTCCTGGTTACATTTTCTTTCTATTTCTCCAACAAACTTGTCCGCCTGATGATTTCAATGGATGAGGACCATGATTCACAGATAAATGTATTGCAATTGATAAAAATTATAAGTAAACCTTCTCTTTCTCCATATTAACAATTTCCAGCTTCTCCATCTCATACTTCCTCTGAATGTCATTAATTGCCTGGTCAATTTCAGCATGTCAGTATAAAAGTACTAGCACAAACCAGTTAATGTTTGCATGAGCTCACGGGTTCCATAAAAGACCTGATCATTCCTCAGAGATAACTCTTTCAAGTGCCTGGACAACTCCAATTGTTTACTCTCTAGCATCTGATCATATTGCTTCTTCGCCTCTGCAAGTTTACTTTCAGCAGCAGTTAGCAACACCTGATTCTGCAACAACAAAAAGGTGTTAAAAATATTCAAAATTCTGCAGAATTCAGTAGAATAAAATGGTATTAGTGCTTCCAAAACCTCCTTCAATTGATCTTCCAGCTTCTTCTCTCTCTCCATACATTGCAAAATAAGCTGTTCCTTTTCCTTTATGAGATTATCAAGCTGGCTGACTTGTGTCTCCAGCAAAACTACATGTTCCTTGAGTTTCTCGCCATCCTTCTGCAGACTATCTATTTCTTCTACCTTTTTCTGTATTTCTGACTGTAATTTCTCAGAATTATCTTTATTCTCCACTTCCAACACTGAAATTTTGAGCAATAAATCTTGCTGCAATATACCATGAAACAAACATATTATAGCAACAAAACATCAAAAACTGGGGAATAAGTGAGAGGGAAAAGCTTGCAAACCATTTTATTCTCAGATAATCTTGAACTTTCTGACAGAGTATCAATTTTCTCCTCTAGTTTGGACACCAACACTTCTGTCTCAGTCTTCTTCGAGACCAGAGTTTCTGCTTCAGACTCCAATTTTTGAATTCTCTCTCCAGCTAAATGACACTCCTCTGAAAGTTGTGCCATAGCAGACTGTTGGACTTTCTGAAGTTCGATATGTTTAGTGTTTAGCTCCTGATTCACCAGTTGCAATGCATCTTTCTCTGACGTTATGGATAAGAAATCCTCATGAAGTTGATCATACTGTCTCTTAGCGTGCTTTGCAGCTAGGACTGTCTCCTGCTGGACCAACTTAAAATAGGAGTCATAAAGAGAGCCCAGATGATCAAACTTCTCTGAAAAATTCAAGCTTTGTTTGTCTAATTCAACCAATTGTGCAGCCAACATCTGAACCAGACCTTCAAGGTTCCTTGTCTCCTTAGATGACATATCTAATTTCTTTGCCAAGTCATCGTTGCACAATTGAAAATCACTCTTTTCTCTCTCCAAGTTCCCCTGAGTGATTATCATTTGTTTGATTTCATCTTGTTTCAGTTTCAACTCAAGGTGCGCCTCTTGGAATTTAGAGTTCAAACTCTCCATCACCAATCTATTTGCTGCTATAGTTTCCTCAAATTTCTTGATCATATCATCTGTATTGAAAACATTAGGATAGTTACAAAGCAATCCGCTGCTGTCACTAGACACTCAAAGTTCCTCACAAAATCATCAGTGCAATGGGTAGACAGAACCAAAGACATAAACCTTTCAGTGTATGCCTTCAACAATGTAATCGGTCATTTTTCCATCACAAGCAAAGATGACAAGAACCTCTCATGGAGATAATACTTTCTCTCAGCTCTATAAATAGACTTACATAAAAAATGTAAAAAATAGAAATTGTCACAGTTCAAACAGGTTGGGATTCATTTTGCAAAGACTGATACTTAGGGGATTTATTTTGCAAGACAGAATGACAAGGATCTTTAAGAACCTTTAACGATTGTCACCTATGGATATGACCCTACTTTAGGGGATCTGATCCGTCTTTGAACTCAGGCAGTGTCAACAATTTGTCTCATTCCATGAGCAGGAATATCTTAAACTTATACCATATGCAAACAGAATGCTAGGGAGGCAATTCACATAGTTTAGGAAGCCTCGTGAAAGAAATTATGTGCAGGGGGGAACAATACTGCTTGTCTGCTGCGCAAAGCCTATCTTTCTGTTCATGCCCATTACAATAGCTTATCTACCAAACAGCTTGGTCAATAGTCTTTGTTCTGTTCTTTGAATCAACTATATAAAGCAGAGTTATGTCAATCAAACCAATTTTTAATAACTTAATACAGCAAGAAAGCAGCGATAACAATAAAAATAATCCCAGTTCAACTCATTTTAACTGAAGGATTGTGTAACCAGGTGACGTACTAATAGCAATAACAACCGCAATGGTCGTGACTAGCACGATAAAAAAAAATATATGTATCCCAGTGGACCTCAACATTTTGAGTTTTAATAACCGAAAGATTTTTATAATTCCTCACATGTAAAGAAATAATGAACTAGTAGCCCCAAATGAATTTTCTGATTCTGCCACTGTGAACTGAACCATTCTATATGCAAGTTTTAGGTTATTCTGATGCTTAAGTTGTTCTCCCAAAATACTAAACAGAAAGTTAATTGAAGCTAATGATGTTCTTCTACATCCTGCTGTAATCTAAATTCCTTCTGGTGCAATATTTTCTTATGCTTTTCAAGTGAACAAGCAATCCAAATAAGGAGCAAGCTGCCAACCTGTAGCAGTAAGAATGATCATGTCCAAAAAACTGTTTACCCTTTTCCTCTATGAGATTGGAAGTTCTGTTCTGCTCCTCTCTGTGGAGTCTATCTTATTCCTCCTTCACAATTTTGAGTTCCTCCAGTTCCATTCCACCTATAACCAGGATTCAAACACAATAAATAGTGCCAGATGAAAATTGATAAGGGTGGAGAACCACAATTCGATAATTAACCTCAGTTTTAGTAATAGAACTTAAGTGATCCTCATTTAATCAGAAACTGGAAATATTTCTTTAGGAAACATTTTTCCATGAGAGAACTCACGAATTCTGGAAGTTTCTTCTGCAGACTCTAATTGCAGGGATAGAGCATGCATTTGTTGATTCAAAACATCAAGAGCTATTGAACCTGCAGATAGTTTTTCTTCGAAGAACTCCTTATCTTTTTCAGCTGTCGAACCAAGGTAGCCACTATTACAGCTGTGATCATAAGCAAATGACAAAGGTTGAAGAGCTAGAAACAAAACCTACCATCCTGAACCTGACTAGCCAAGTGCTGTAAAGTCTCAGTAAGTTGGTCACACAGGGTTTTAGTTGAAGAAAGCTTAGATTCCAACCCTTTCCAAAGCTTCTCGTCCTCTTTCTGCTTCACCTTGAGCTTTGCGTTTTCGTTGAATGCATTCTGCAGTTTTTCTTCTAATACGCGGATATGCTCCATGGATTTTTTCAGCTTGGCGTTCTACAGTTGTTAAAAATTTCACCAAGGTACTATTCAGCTCAAAGTAAACAGAAAATATCCAACGAAAACCGGTAAGAAGTGGACGATGAACCAGAGACTGAGGCACAAACGCAAAAAAAAAAAAGCACGCGCACACGCGTGTAGTGAGAGTGACAGAAGACATGAGCACAACACACGCGCTCACAGACAGAGAGATTATCGTACCGCCATTTCCAGATCTGTCTTCACACAAGCTTGCTCTTTTACCAATTTTTCTGTAGACAAACAAATGGAATACAGAGATGACAAACTGTAACTCAATTTTCCGAGATAATGACTCAAAAAAGCAAATTTTGCTGATCACAAACCCGCCGTAAGCTTCAAATTCGCGAAACTTCCTGATGAGAGCGAATCCGAAGCAGGCCGCGAAGACAATGAGAAGCTCTTCGTGGTTCCTGAGACAGATCCCGCTAAGGATTTGAAGTGATGCAAGCTCTTCATGCTTGGAAACCTTAGGTTCTGCATTTTCGAATTCGAAGAGACGTTGCACCGAAAAAATAACCTAAAAACACATTGAAATTGGAGTACGAATATTCTCTCGCGCTAGAGCTCTTTGAGTTTTATGACCTTTCGGGGTGCAGTTGAAATGAATTCGGCGCCAAGCTGAGGCGTACTTATAACGACCGGATTTGTACACGTGTGGTGGGCGTGAGGCATTGGGGTTTTCTTTCGTGCGGATGGAGGTTCCTGAACCAGCAATGCAGTGACCAATTGGAGTATGAGTATCAACCGTAAATATTCCTACGCTTAGAGAGGAAAAAAAACCGTAAAAATTCCTACGGGAAAATTCTAGACATTTTTATTAACTATATGGTAATAATTAATTTCTTTTGTTTCTTACTGTTATGTCGTAGATTCTTTTTTTTTTTTTTTTTCTAAATTTATGTCGTAGATTCTTAACAAGATATGTTATATATTAAAAAAGCTCTGTCCGCATGATAGAAGAATTAGAATGAGAGAAAAAAAAAACATTTTGGGGACTCTTTTTCTTCCTCGTTTGAGACTGGACAAATCACTAACTTCTTTCTACACGCTTTTAGTAGGCACACATAAGCCACATTGAGGTTGCTACCCAATATATATTAAAATATAATTATATTTTTTTGGGCTAAAATTTTATTTTCAAACTTTTTATTTTATAAATAATTAATTCAAAATTTAGTTAAATAATAATAATAAATTTTTAAAATCATTTCTCTCTCTATCAAATCATCTATTCTTCTTTAATAAATATATATATAAAAAACCACTCAAATTATCTTTCTTCATTTTTCACCAATTTTAATAAAATTCTATTTTGCACTCAAAATTCAATAAAACTCTTTACCTTAATTTTTAGAACATTTCCAAAATTTTAATCAATTTTATTTTTTACAAATATGGCCGAATCCGAGATTACCGCCCCCATTATTGCGCTGCCTTTCACATATACGCACTGCGGGCTTCAGGGATGTTGGGCCGTCCGCTCATATGAGGACCCAGACTTTTGGGATATCAGTATCCTAATTAAGGTTATTTGGGAGACAGGATCCGTGCTAGAATTTGCAATTTCACATGCGTATCTACTCGGAATATTTTATTGGAGATTGGAATGGGACTAAAAACTGTGAATATCCCGTAGAGCTGCGATTCGAAAAATAACTGAACAAGAACCGCGCGTGCGGCCTGTACCTTTCAGTCTCTTTTAAGCGTTTTAGCACGAGAAATATCTGCTCACATTTTCCGGACCCGGGTGAGGCAGTTGTTGCCTATAGTGATTGCCCAAGAAGTGAATTACGAAGTCGAGATGATTTGAGAAACTAATCGCAAGAAACAACTCTTGGGCCCGTCGAGGAGGGAATTGTACTTTGGAAGGCGATGGAACCAAAGCATTCGAATCCGCCATTTTCTTTCTCCAATGCTCCAACTCCCAGTTCTGTTATCTTATCCCTTCGCATCCTCCAATACCCAGGCCGACCCTCATAGGGAAGGTTTAAAAGTTCACGTTTTCCACGTTCACAGCCCTAGCTATCCAAAGCGTCACACCCGATTCTGCTTCATTCCAAAAATGCCGTTAGGACTGGACCTCCACTTTAACGACTCCCACTCACCGGAAAAATCCGGTTTTGCTCCAAATTTGTTTTCCTACACAGATTCCCATTTGAGTTTATTTCTTCGCGGCGGGTTGTATCTCGAACCTACAATTCCTTCTACATTCGTTAACTTAATTTCGTCTAGAAGTTCTTCAATTAGTGTGGCGGGCTCAGTTTCTTCTTGCGTCCGCGGTCGAAAGCCTGTGGTTTTTGGGCGAGAGAGAAGCGTTGCGTTTTTGACGGTGAGCTTGAAGAGTGATGATTTGGTTCGGGAATCGAAAGTGTATTTAGTTCAGAACAGAGAGGAGGGGTCTGAGAGGGCAGCCTCACACGAGGGAGCCGATGCGGCTGTCGAGCAAGAAGGGAAACAGAAGGCCAGGTTACGGAGAGGCTATGCCATGAACACAACTAAGCATCTATGGGCTGGCGCTATTGCCGCAATGGTCTCCAGGTCTGTGTCCGTGTTCATTATACTTGATGTATGCCAGTTTGCTGTTTCTGTTGAAGTCTATTTTTGCTGTATGACCGTTAATTGCGACGGTATTGAAAAACGAAATTACTATAAGGTCGATTTTTTTTTTAATCTATTATATGGTCGATTAGTTATTAGTTTAATTGGACCTTTCTTTCGTCTCTTCATGCATTCCGGGATGGCTGACTCGATGCTTAGCAATTTATGCAAACCATCTCTTCTAGCTTTTAATCCTTTATATGCTATTTACTTCAATACGAAAATACAACAACGCGTTGCGAATGCTTTGCATGTTAGGCATGTGAGCAATGTGTAAACGGTATGCTAACACAATCCATTAAAATCTCTTGATATGAGGGGCAAATCTTTGTATATAAGATCTTAGAGTATCGTTTTATACTTTCGGACCTCACATGCGATTCGGATCTAACGGCTAGTTAGCGGAAGGGTAAAGTGAATTGTAAGGGTAATTTGTTTTTTTGGATATGATATGTGAATAGCAAGGAGACGTAGACCATCTGGTCCAGAAATAGCATAAAAACTCAATTCTTTCTCTTTGAATGATTTCAGCCACAGTTTTGGCGATATATTTTTTTTTTGTTTGGCAGATTTTTAATATAGATTTGTAAGTCTAGATTCCACATTCGAGGCCGCTATATAGGGTGCGATATTATGCCGGCTTTTTTTCTAATTTCTGGGTAACTTATTTTTTAAGGATTTTTTCTCCTGTTTGAGGGAGGGGGGTTTCGGTGTTTTTCCACTTTGGGGCTTTTTGCTTGGGTAGTTATAAATTTTGTAATAATACTGGGCCGTTGCTAGTTTGATTTGGTAATAAGTATGATATTTGACTTTGAGATGGAGGTTATCATATAATTAGTTACCTTTTTTTTTTTTTTTGTATTTATTTAGTAAATCACGAAGTATCTAAAACTGATAAAGTTAAGATTTTGTCCTTGTCCCCCCAAATTTTTTTTCAAACGACATTTTAATCTAGACTGGCAAATGTCCACCTTAATTTTACCTGCTGTGTAGTACGATATCCACTACGTGGATTAGTGGTGAGACACCCCGACCACCACCAACGCCCACCAGTACGCCGTCTCCTTGTCCATCCGCTCTGCGTACGTTATCCAGAATGGAGCGGATTAAATTAAGCATTTGTCTTCGCATAAATCTCAGGGAACAATTACTCAAAAAAAAATATCAGTGAAAGATCACGTGCAGAACCATGCTTCACGAGTTGAGGGTGTGTCAAATCATATAGACCACTGAAACCCCCTCTTCTGTTCCTCCCGCCCCCCCTTCCGGGCTGTTTCCCCTGTCTTCCTTCCCCTCTTAAACTTGCATTGCTACAATACTTTTTAATTTCATTTATTTTCTCAATTTGTTAATGTACTTTCGACACAGTTGTGGTAAACACTGAAACGCGAAATTGAAATTAATTCTAGGATTGATTTACAAAGATTTTTTTGCTCTAGTTATGTCTTGTTGGAAAGCTCTACGAGTCTCGTTTCCAACGCATCAAATAATATACAATTTAGAGTTTCCTAAACGAAGTTATGGTTACATTACTTCAAGGTGGTCAGGCTGGCAGCTAGCTAGTTACGAGGTCTAGTGAATTTTGGATGATTTTTCTATTTTTAGCTAGCTCTTTGCATTGTCAATATATCTTTTCATTTTCCAATAAGTCTTTTATATTTCTGAAGTCTCAATTTAAATTTTTTTTTAAATTGTATTTATTATTTACTCATGCTTTGGGGATTGTTTCAATTTACACTATCTATTGATGGAAA
>CM025856.1:25577387-25720870 GCA_003952965.2 Morella rubra
ACACGTGTATAGTTGATATGCAAAAAGTTTGAAGAGAGAAAAAAGATATAGAGGAGCAACCTTATTGAAATGCTTATCAACATAACAATACAATATATTTATACTATAATATACTACTTATATATATATTATATGTACTATTCGAAAGTAGAAGTTTGTAACATTATCTCGGCCCATTAAATCCAAATGAAAAGGTACCCACGTTTTTTATTCTAGTGGAAGTAGGCTGAAGCCCAAAGGCACAAGAGCTCTTCAGGAAGAAAAGCCCTGGTCTTAAGGGCTAGTCATCACCTCCTTCTTGCTCTTTGCTCAATTCTCTACTTTAAGGGCATGTTTGGGGGAAACAAAATTTTCCAAGCCATTAAAAACGAATAACTATAACTTCTACACAAGGGTGTGAAGTACCACATTCGCTGAACATTCACTAAATTGGCAATCAATGTTGACAAAACTTGACATGGACCAGTAAGCATACAAGACTTTACTCTACTTCCACCATACTAGCGATTCCCTAATCAATAAAAATCATATTGTAGTTGTTGCTCCATCCTCATCATTTGAATCCATCGGGACCACCACCACCTACCATTTGGAAAAGAAAAAATAACAAAAAGAAGAATAAACCATTAGTATTTTAATGAAATCAAATGGACTCCTATATTAAACAACAAGAAAATAGCTAGTCTTTTCGTGAAAGGCTCGAGCTGGCTCCTCTCCACTACTGAGTTAATGGCCAACTTCTTACCATCTTCAGTGAAGTTAGGTCAGGCAAAATTAAGCTTAATCCATCTTGAAAGAAGGTATAAGTTCCCTACATGTATTTCACTTTTGTTCTTTTTTCTAGGCAAAGTAACATATATATTAAAATTTGAGAAAAGCTCAGCCGATACAAATTAGGAAAACGCCCAAGGGACAATGAAAAAGCTTAAATGGACACGAAAGCCCTACAATAAGCCGAATCTGTTAAGCTCCTCCTCAACATATCCTAAAGAGTAAAGATATTACTAGAGTCTAGCTAAACGCCCAAGAGACAGTGAAAAAGCTTAAATGGACACGAAAGCCCTATAATAAGCCAAATCTGTTAAGCTCCTCCTCAACATATCCTAAAAAGTAAAGATATTACTAGAGTCTAGCTTAGGTAGGAACTTTTTCTCTTCTCTTGCCTCTAAAAAATCAGCCTATTTTTCAGTCTTTTTAATGGTTTTTTTTTTTTGTATAGTTTTTTTCATTTTATTTATCTTAGCCCCTCTCCCTAAAACATGGTTTTATCCAATTGGCTCCCCCTAATAGTTTCCTACAATATAGTTGGTCTTTGTTTGGTGAGGAATAATGACAAAAAAAATATGTTATACTAAAACATTGTATCCTTCTTTTAAGGAGGAAAGGTTGTTCCTCCCAGAAACAAGAATCCACAATAGGTCTTTGCAAAAGCTATCAAGCGTGAAAAAAAGTTTTAAACAAGCCATGAATTAATCTTACAATATATGGAGAACTTTGACTTCTGCACAGTCCATTCCTAATAATCTTTACATTTTAAGTACACAATACTAAGAACTAAAAACCTTACTTGCCTGTAATTATATCTTTATTAACTTGCTCAACAAGCTATTTACATCCCTTTCATGATCTCAAATCCTACAAAGAATTTTTTGAGTCTTGAACAATACAAACATCACTCCACAGGCCCATAAAGGAAGGATCCTCGAACATACCAATTTCAACCCAAAATTTGATTCAACATTTCAACAGCCTGAGCCATCGATGGCCTCTCTTTTGGCACCTCACCGGTACATAGAATAGCAATTTGGAAATAGTCCTTCACATTGCCTTCTGTTAGATCCTCCCTCATAATATTGGCATCCACCATTTCCATTTGTCGATTTTGTGCCACCATTTTTCGAGCCCATTCCACTAACCTTTCATCTTTCTCGTCCAAGCGGGCCGGCAAATTGGGTCGCTTTCCGTCGCTATCTCGAACAATAATATCCCAAAACTATAGACGTCTGCCTTCTTTTGTGGCCGCTGTGAGCCCTTCCCTGTACTCCAGTGGCATGTATCCCATCGTGCCGGCCACTTGTGTTGAGACGTGCGAATGCGAGTGGTCAATCCTCCTTGCCAGCCCAAAATCCACAATGTGGGCCTCGAATTTCGAGTCCAGCAACACATTGCTTGCCTTTATGTCCTTATGAATAATGGGCTTCTCCAACCCATGCAGATAGTCAAGCTCGTTTGCTACTCTCTGCCGCATAGGGTTGCCAGAGGGAGAAATAAGTAGAACATTATTGATGTCAGCTTTGGTTTGGTTAAATTTTAAAATTAGCCTCAACAACTCTTCAACATCTATAAAGACAAATGAGGGCTATTCTGTTAGTTCGCATGTCCTGCAATTAATGTCATCTGAACTAATGGGGTCATATTTTTTATAAGGGAAAATTTACAAATACCACACTAGTTTTTAACGACTTTTTAAAAAACTCACTGAGTTTAAAAAAATTTCAAAACACTCACTAAGTTTATCATTTTGGTATAAAAACTCACTGAACCCAACGCCGTTAGACCGTTTAACGAAAATTCATCCCGTCCAATCATACTATGATACGTGTTCTTAAATAAATAAAAAATTTAAAACTAAATCTAAAATTAAATTAAAAAAATAATTAACTTAACAAAAATTTTTAAAAAATTTAAAAATTTTAAAAAATTTAAAAATTTTTAAAAATTTTAAAAAAATTTAAAAAATTTTTTAAAAAATTTAAACACCAAATTTAAAAATTAAAATTTAAAAATTCTAAAAATTTAAAATTTAAAAAATTTAAAAATTTAAAATTTAAAAAATTTAAAAATTTTAAAAAAAAAAATATTAAAAATTTAAAAATTTTAAAAATTTTAAAAAATTGTTAAAAATTTTAAAATTTTAAAATTTTAAAAATTTTTAAAAAATTTTAAAAATTTTTAAAAATTTTAAAATTTAAAAATTTAAAAAAAATTTAAAATAAAAATTTAAAATTTTTAAAATTTGTAAAATTTAAAAATTTAAAATAAAAATTTAAGTAATTTTAAAAATTTAAAAATTTAAAAATTTAAAAAATTTTTAAAAAAAATTTTAAAAATTTAAAAATTAAAAATTTAAAATTTAAAAATAAAAAATTTAAAAATTTAAAAATTTAAAAATTTTTTTTTTTTTTTTTTTTTTAAAAAAATTTAAAAAATAAAAAATTTAAAAATTTAAAAATTTAAAAGGATCGGTCCCCGATCCTTTCAATTTTTTTTTTAAATTAATTATGTTTTTTATTAATTTTAGATTTAGTTTTAAATTTTTTATTTATTTAAAGACACGTGTCACAGTATGATTGAACAGGATGAATTCTCTGTTAAACTGGTCAAACGGTGTTGGGTTCAGTGAGTTTTTATACCAAAATGATAAAACTAGTGAGCGTTTTGAAATTTTTAAAACTCAGTGAGTTTTTTAAAAAGTCGTTAAAATTTAGTGTGGTATTTGTAAATTTTCCTTTTTATAAAACCTCTTTCTATCCTCCTTATTTATATGAATCACAAATTAATAGAGTATACGTTGGTAATTTCTAAACCTTAAGACAGGGCAAAATTAAAAAATTAATTTTTACAAATAAGACTCAAAACATGTTCGGTTTGCATTTTTAAGAAGATAGATTCAAAATTTTAAAAAATCATGGCCACGAAGATCCCAAAGATCTCCTATATAATAAAAAAATTTCTAATTTTAAATTTGTAATATATATGATTACGAGCAGTCAAATCGAACCATCCGAAATTTTCGAATATTTTGGATTTCGAAAATTTTAAATTTACAATATATATATGATTACGAGCAGTCAAATCAAACCATCAAAACTTTTGATTATAGCAAAAAAATTTTGAATATTCTGGATTTACATACACTGTCGCATAGCTTATGACGGCTATCCATATCTCGTGACAATGAGCAGTCAAATCAAATAATTTTGGAGCAGATGGAATAATATTCTTGATAGCCCCTTCAAGCACGTGGTTAGCATCGGGCCATAAGCTTCTTACATAGGATCAGAAACCGAATAAAAACTAAAACTAATGTCAGTTCTATGAAAAACAATTGCAATATATTTGCAGCAAGACTATAGTTTAATAGTTTTTTTTTTGCTAAGTAAGACTGTAGACTATTATTATTGGATGAATCTTGTCTAATTATAAGTAGATATGAGCTTGAATTTTATTGGGTGTGACTAATAAAATTTTGTGTTGGATGAATCTTGTCTAATTATAAGCAGATTTGAGCTATCTATTATCTCGTTTGGTTTTTAAAATTTTATTAAAATTTCTCGTGGTTAGGTATTAAAAAAGATTCCGATGATATAAAATTAATAATGATTAAAGTAAAAGTAAAATTTTGAATTGTGTTAATAAAAGTAAAATTTTTTTTAAAATTTTGTTAAAATTTTGACTTGCCAAAAGCATTGTTAACATTGGAGTTTATTCCAATATTCGAAGATTACCGATACACTCCCAAGACAGTCATTGGGTTTTCAAACAAAAACCTAGATAGCACATATTATTGTCAATGAGCCTAAAGCTTCACTATTATAACACCTTTCTCTATGGAGTTCTCTCTTAAAAGAAATTGAAATTGATGTATTTCTATTATCTAACTAAAGATAAAAAATAAATTTTAAAGACAATTAAATAAAAGGATCAATTTATTATTAACTATTTACGTAACAAGAAACGGTTAACTATTCAAACTCCCCACCCTACTAGGTACAACATTAACTATTTCAAATAATGAATAATTAATCTCCTCCCAGTTACATCTCCCCATTAAATGTAAGGTTTAATTATTCAATGATAATTAATAAAAATTAAAATGTACCAACAATTTGCAAGTAAAGAAAAGCATTACTCCAGAACATCCTCCTGCGGGAAGTCTTCCTATGGTCTAACCCAAGAAAGATTGCTATACTGATCATCCTCTCTCTTCTTTTTGTTTAAAAAAAATAGAAAAGCATAATTCAATACAAGATCAGCAAACGCAAAGGCACTAATTTTAGCACACTAGATAACCGAAGAAGAGCAGAGTGGACGATGCTGAAAAAAAATAACCATAAATGGGAGACTCGACTTTCATCCTTGAGCTACACAGCACTGACTGTTCCTTGGCATTGCAAGCAATTATGAATGGTCAAAGTTTTCAAATCCTTGACAACTGAAAAACGAGTTTTAGTTGCAGTTATTTCATTTTAATATAATTCATTAATTTGAATAAATAATGAAAATCATTTTATATTAATCAATAGTTTTGAAAGAGTATGTGAAAGCATTTTATATTACATCCTAAACTACAGGCTTTGACATATTGCATTTTTTAATAACCAATATTAAATATTCACCATAAATTATCCACTTTGACACATTATATCATTCAACTAATGTTGTTAGACATTTTGTACCTTTCGTCTTGACAATAATACTCTCGATAACTTAATGAGATGACAACATTATCCTCAACATATGCAAAGTATGTCAAGGGTCTTATCCTCCTTTTATTCTAAAAATTAAGATACAGTGTGGCACAATAGGTAGATTATGGTGCAATACGTCAAACCCTATATAATGGGTAGTTTATGGTAAGGCTGTCCAATGGCCGGTTCGGTCATGTCCAACCGGCCAAACCGACAATACCCTAAAATGCACATACCGGTCCGGTCTGGTTGGATGGTTTGGCGGTTTGGGCCATGACATTTTGGGCCTTTTTTTGGTTTGGGCCTCTTAGCATTTTTACTTTTTTAGGCCTTTTTTGGGTTTTATTTTGGACTTTTTGGGACCATTTTTTGGGTTTCTTTACATCAATTTTTTGGCCTATTTTTACATGAAATATTTGGCTACATTTCAACCAAATTTTGTAAAAGTTGTTACATTTGATTTGAAGAAAATACTAAGCTCTAATTAAAGAGTTCTAAATCCTAGTTTTTTTAAGATAATAAATCATACATTTAAAATCAACAAAACAAATAGACATTACAATATAAAGGAAGTCTAAAATAAAAGTATCAAATAGAATTACAAGTAAAACTAATTAATAATTACTAACTACACTACTCTATTACAAGCCATAACAAACAACAAAATAATCAAATCAACAAACTAAAAGTATAATTAATAATACATGTCATTAAAATATCCATTAATGTGTCCACTGTCCGGTTGTGAATTGTCCATCTCCCATGAAAGCTGTAAAAGGAAAAAAAAATTTACATGTGAGATAATAAACTAATAAACAATATAGTGGGCATTATTATAAAAAAGAGATAAAAACTTACCATGAAATCAAATTAAATTAGTCTTCAGTTATCTCAAGCCGAGCCACTCGTGAGTTAAACATTATTCCTAATAATTTATGACAAAAACATGTTTAAATCTTCATAAATAACTAGAACTTACAAAATTAAAAAAATTAACCAACATAGAAACAAAATATAATAGTATTACCTGATTCTAACGCCTCAAAGACCTCAACTTCGTCCAGTGACTCCGAATATCTAACTTAATTGGATCCTTCAACCAATTTTGAGAGCACACAATAGCCTCAACTGTGACTGGAGACAAAGAACTGCGAAAGGATCAAGCACACGACCCCCCATGCTAAATGCTGACTCACTAGCAACTGTAGAAACAGGCATAGCCAGCACATCCCTCGCCACCCTCGCAAGTATTGGATATTTGGATTTATTGTTCCCCCACCAAGTCA
Organism: Morella rubra; assembly: GCA_003952965.2. NCBI lineage: Eukaryota > Viridiplantae > Streptophyta > Magnoliopsida > Fagales > Myricaceae > Morella > Morella rubra. The sequence continues at coordinate 25,584,145 of CM025856.1, forward strand.
AAATATCAAAAGACGGGGTATTACGTGACTCACACCTATCTGTTAGATATGCTTCAATTTCAGACTTGACATACTCAACTTCATTATCTTGCTCATACATCTCAAAATATGGATGTCTACTACGTCACTAGAGCCAGAGGCATCATCCATAGTAAAATCAAAACTAGCAGATGGAGGCTCAAAACCCTATGTACAAATAATTAAAAGAAATAAATTAGAAGTTACAAATAATTTACAAATCAAATAAAATTCAAATAATTAAAAGAAATACATTAGAAACTACAAATGATATACCTGTGAACGTGTCGTGCTTGAATCTCCATAGATCATGTTATATTCATCAAACAAAGCCTCCAACAAACACTTTGTAGATGATATCAAAGTATTTGCCAAATCCGATGTATATATTTTCTTCAACCAATACTCTACCACATCCAATTTGCCTCTAGGATCAAGCACACTTGCAACGAATATCATCATGTTCAATTTCTCCACATTGCCCCAATACTTATCATACTTGGTCTTCATCTCTATTGCCATGTTGCGAACTACTGCGTTGTCATTCTTAGACATTCTAATCAAATGTGACTGAATTTGACAAAGCTCAGGGAAGAATATGTTTGATGTCACATACAATGACCCAGAAAGTTTGACAGTAGCATCAAAGAAGACCTTCAAAAACATAACAAAGATTCTTATCTTCTCCCAATCCTCCCTCGTGGGAGGTCCAAGTCCATCTCCCGCACACATTGCACGAACAAAGGAAGAATCATCAGTCTCTAATCTTAGAAAAGCTGCTTGAAACTTTTTTGCACTCTCCAACATGAGATATGTTGAATTCCATCTAGTTTGCACATCAAGAGAAACCAATTTCTTTGTACCAATCTTCATATAATCAGCACAAAGCTTAAATTTCTCCAACCTTGATGGAGAGGATCTCACATACCTCACTGCGTTCCGGACTTTCACAATAGACTCATCACAATCCTTTAACCCCTCACAAACAACAAGGTTAAGAATGTGCGCACAACATCTCATATGAAGATACATGCCCTCTAATAAATTATCCTTCAAAAACTTCTCAGAAAACGAATAGCACCATCATTAGAAGAAGCATTGTCAACTGTAACAGAAAAATTCGATCAATACCCCAATCTAGTAAGCAAGCCTCCACATACTTCCCAATTGTTTCCCCCTTATGATTAGGAACTTGACAAAAGTTTATAATCCTTTTGCGCAACTTCCAATCATTATCAACAAAGTGCGCTGTGAGAGTCATATAATTTAAGTTCTGCACTGAGGTCCATGTGTCGGTAGTCAAACTAACTCTGCATGCACATGAATTAAAAAGTCCTTTCAACTTCTCCTTCTCATCTTCATAAATCTTTAGAACATCTCTTTGCACGGTTTGGCGAGAAGGCATTTGGAAACTAGGTACAAATGACTTAATAAAGGCCTTAAAACCTTGACCGTCCACTACCCTAAATGGCATCTCATCAATTATACACATCTCTGCAAGCTTTTGCCTTGAAACCGCTGCATTATACTTATGGACTATCAAACTAGGCCCAACATTTTCACTCTCTCCTTCAGTGGCTGCATTACCAGTCAACTGTGTTTCATATTTATCCATTGGACCTTTTATCCTATTCATAGGATTTTTCTCACACTTCAAGACATGATTCTTAAGGGTCGAGGTACCAATTCTATTACTGTCACAAAGATACTCTTTCTTACAGTAATTACAATAACACATGGGGTAATTGGGATCACAATCTGTCTTCTTTGTCATGTGATCCCATACCATAGATGCTTTACGTTTGGGAGGCCGACTTTGGTTGGAATAGGAGTAGGACTAAGGACATCTTGGCCAGACTCTAAATCAATTACAGGAGACATGGTATTAGACGGTGCTCCCTGACCCTCTATGGTTGGTTCAGATTGATTATCCATCTAGCAAAGGTGAACAAACAATGCATCAAAATATATACTCCAATGTCACAATATATACTAAATTACTAATACCTAAATGTGATATACTAAACAAGCAAATATCAACACAATTTCAAAAGCAAATATTCAATCAATTATCAATAATCCAATCAAGCCCATCCTCCACAGTTTCACAAACACCAAATCCTTCAATGATCCAATCAAGCCCATCCTCCACAGTTTCACAACCTAACCTATACTCTAAAATATTAAATTAACTAATGAACTATAATAAATAATTAACTAAATAAGTGAACAAATTTTTACCTCAATGCAATGCACTGACCTCAAACACAACTTCAAAACTCACAATCTCATAACCTGCACTAAAAAAATTAACACTGTTATCCAATATATATAACACATTAACACTATACTGACAAGTGACAACAATATGAACGTAGCATATGAAGGGAAAAAACTAAATAGATATTGAACTTACTGATGTTTAAAAAAAAAAAAAAGGAAATAAATAACTTACAGACGCTGTAAGGTGGTGGAGGGAGGAAGAGGGCTGCACGCTGGAGCCTGGAAGTGGAGGGGGAGGGGAGGCCGTGAGGTGGAGGGGAGGAACGCTAGAGGGAGGGGAAGGCCGTGAGGGAGGAGGAGGCCGAAGAGGGAGGGAGGCGCGAGGGAGGAAGGGGAGGCGGCAGGGAGGGGGGAAATTAGGGTTTTCTAAAAATGGAAAAGAGGGGGGCGCCGGAGAGAGAAGGGTCCCGGGGGGGGGGGGTGTAAGCGTCGAAAGAATTTTTTTTTTTTTAACGCTAAACGCGCGTTTGGGGGGGGGGGGGCGCCTCAAATTCATCCAGCGCGCTTTTTTTTTAATTAAAAAAAAAATCAGTAAAAACCGGTTTGGAGTGATATACTCTGGTCCAGTTCCAGTTTTCCATATAAGTAACCCGGAACGGACCGGAGTAACTGGTTTACCTGACCGATAAACCCGATATCAGAAAAGAGACCGATTTTAACAAAAATCGGTCCGATTTCAGTTCGGATTGGCCGGTTACTTGGCCAGCCCCACGTCTCTGCACCATCCAGGCATCCACTCCGTTAATCCTATCTCTCACTGGATTGGGCGGGCCGCTCATCCTTGACGAGGGTCCCGTTAGCGTTAATGACAGAAGATACCGTTTATTACAGATAAATAAATAAATCATAATTGTTGTTTTAGATACCGGGAACGGCCAAAGAGAAAAGGAAAATTCAGGTGAATGTTGGAACACGTTCCCTGCTCCTCTTGGTGACAAAATTTTCTTCTTGCTTCTTCTTCAAAAATTGACAGAAAGTTGAACTTCAAAGAACAAACACACAAACAGAGAGAGAGGGCTAATGGCAGCCGCAGGGGTTATGAGCAATCTCTCGTCGGTTTTCCTCCCGAGTCAACTCGGTATCTCGAGGTGTCATTTCTTCAAACCCTCAGCTGCACGATTATTTAATAAACGCGTTTTCGCGGTAAATGTTCGGGCTACTTATTCTTCAACAGCCATCGCGGAAACCAACCCTCTAGCGGTAACTGATGGCTGATGCCTTTCATTTGCTTGCGCTTTCATTTTCGCTTTCCGTTGTCTGTCAAATCCTTCAAATGAATCCCCGCCCCACCCCCAAATTCGATATAAGATACTAGTTTTTCTTATAAGCAGATATGATGCTTCCAAACCCACACACGCATTCTTAAAACGTCTTTTTTGTTTGGATAGCCGGTTGGTTAAAGCGGGGAGTTTGTCCGATTCTATCGAACTTGTCAGAGTCATGAACTGCTCAAAAGTTTGATTTATTTATTCAAGTACGTATTTGTGTACTTCAATCAATTATCATTACAGTAGCTTACAAAAAAAAAAAAATTATCATTACAGTAACTGCAAGCAAAAATCCATACCCAGAAGGGAAACGGGCCGGTGTAGGCATCTGGGAAATAAACCTAGTTGCTTCACATTTACCATCGATTTCCTCATTACTTTGGGTCTCTCATTTTCTTATCCATATATGACGTGAGTCCTGAAAGAATTTCTGTTTTCTCTATTCTCTCGCTTAGTTCTTTCATTTTTTTAGGATCCCATTGCGGTTGAAAAGGAGGTGAGCGGCAGCCAGAACGTTTTAGCTTGTCCCATATGCTATGAGTCATTAACGTGGATTGGGAATCCGGGTTTATCTATGTAAGCAGTCTCATATATGGATTCTTTTTTTGTTTTCTGAAATTGGCTGCAATTTACTCAAATTTGAAGTCCTGCTTCACTAGTTTGTTTCTGTTTGCATAATTGCATTGGATAACTTTTCCACAGAGAGTCTGCCGCTGGGTCTACTCTCCAATGTCGCACTTGTAAGAAATCTTACTCTGGCAAGGGAACACATCTGGACCTGATAGCAGCTAGTGGGGCCAAGGACTACAGTGAACTGATGCCAGCTTCCACCGAGCTTTTCAGGTGGGCACATTTTTTGTTGGGGAAAATACACTTTTCACCCACAAACTACCGGAGTAGTGACACATTGCACCCCAAATTACCATCTTTAAGACATTGCACCCTCAAACTACCAATGTTTGCACCCTAAACTACCAACTTTGACACATTACACCCTCCAACTACTAATATTAAACACTTTGCACCCTCCATTTGACAATAATACCCTTGAGAAATTAATGAATTGACAACAATATCTAAGGGCATTATCGTCATTTTAGTTTGAAAATTTAATAAAGAGTGTAAAGTGTTAAAAATTGGTAGTTAAAGGGTGCAATGTGTCAAAATTGATAGTTTAGGGTGCAAAGTGTAAAATATATGGTAGTTCGTGGGTGAAAAGTGTATTTTCCCCTTGTTTGTTAATAACAGCTATATGGCCTTCGGAAACATTCCTGTACCTTTAGTTTATGTGTTTACTGGGAATGGACAAATAGCAGGAAGAATGTGAAAGTGCAAATTCACTCATCTGTGAACTGCCTATTCCAGAATTAGGCTCCAAATGGCGGATAGTACATAACATAGCAAATATTGTTGCTGGTTTTGCTTGAGGTTCTTTCATGCATGATCCATATAACTGCCTACCGCATCAGTCTGATTATCTACAATGAATCAGATGAGGGTATTGACTTGATTTACATCTCTAACCATGTCTATTGGTTGTTTGCTAGACCAGGTTTCCATTGGTATCATTTCTATATGAGAGGGGCTGGCGTCAAAGTTTTACTTGGGGTGGTTTCCCAGGACCAGAGAAAGAGGTGAAAATTTATAGGGCATTGCCTCTCTTGCAGAAAGATTTACCAAGTACTTTTTAGGGCATTTCAACTATTGTTACCTTATGGGTATCATGTAGAGCTTATACGATCATGGAAAGTAGTTGCAGCTTTGAGCATGTTCATATTTGTATGTGAAGGTGTTCTTGGACAAACTGTGGGAATCAAATCAATCCATTCTGCCTGCTTTGTTACCAAAGTAAAAATCCATATTCTAGATACGTCATTAAACAAAGTGGAAACCCTGTGGTTATGGTATGAAATGCATTATTAAATGGAACTGATTGAGGTCAAGATGCCTTAGTCTGAAGTGCTAGTAATCGTGAATTGTGTCATCACATTTTTTAATAATACTGAAGAGATGTAAAATATCTAAGAAAAAAAGAAGAAGAGATGTAAAATAGTTGTAGAAATTAGTCATATTTTTGGCTAATGCATCCACTTAAGGTTGATAAGGGATTAACTGCATAGTGATCCAACTGCAGTTTGAATTGATGAAGGATTTCTTAAAGCCGGTTTTAGGTGGAAATATTGTTGATGCTAGTTGTGGGAGTGGTCTGTTTTCAAGAATATTTGCCAAGAGCGGATTGTTTTCACTGGTTGTTGCTTTGGATTACTCAGAGAACATGTTGCAGCAATGCTATGAATTCATTAAGAAGGAGGAGAACTTTCCAGAAGGGTACAGAGTTTCAACTTATAAATTTAAATTCATTTCACAAGATGAGTTGACTTTAATAAGTATAGTCGAGTTTCCAATCTGATTGAGCATGTTTTCTCTCAGGGAATTAATCTTAGTCAGAGCTGATATCTCCAGGCTTCCTTTTGTTTCGAGCTCTGTTGATGCTGTGCATGCTGGTGCTGCTCTGCACTGTTGGCCTTCGCCATCGGCAGCTGTGAGTATCTCACCTACATTTGGTGTTTGAAGCTACTTTGTTCCTCTTGCTAGGGTTCCCCTATGTTGCATAGGGGCAACTCATAACAGGACCACTTGTGTTTATAAAAGAGATTTCTCTGAGGCTGAACTGGTGGAAGATTGTGGTTTAGCCGGGGCAGAGGGATAACTTCCAATGTGTAACCTATGATGAGCACTTATCAATGTAAACTCACATACCAACGTCAGTTTAAAATGGGAGGGAACTCCACGACAAGAAAAAACTTGTAGTGGCAGCAAAAGCTTCCAGTGTCTTAACGTTGCTACACAGGATGACAAAATCTATTGAAGTGCCTTCCAAGCCCATGATTCAGTGACCAAAGAAAATTGATTGAATACAAATTCCATCTTTCCTCTCTCGTTGCTGACTGCTTCATTCTCTTTTGTTTGTTGACTGCTTCATACTCTTTTGTTTGTTCTATATTTTTAGGAGTATATATTTCCAGTACTGCTACGGGGATAGTTTAGATTAGACAGAGGGAAGAGAGTCTGTATTCACTATTTTGTTATTTTCACATAAACTCGGAAGCTGTGTTTTTGTAGGTAGCTGAAATAAGTCGAGTTCTTCGACCTGGAGGAGTGTTTGTTGCTACCACATCCCTACTCGATGGGCCTTTTTCTTTTCTCCCATTTTTGAGAAGTCTACGCGAGGTATACTTGCTCTGCTTTGACTTTGACATGCAACTACTGAAATTTGATTCAAATGCTTCTCTGGAATGGATCGTATGTGATCAGAATTGTGGTTTAGAACAGAGGGACTTCATTCCTGTTTATCATCCGTCATCATTGTTTATTATATTGTTGCCTGATATATGATATAGCTTAGTTTCAAGGGATCTTACAATGGTTCTAAAAGAGATTTTTCCAAACAAGAATGCCGTTACATGTGTGCTCCAGTAGCTTCCAGAAGGACTCTCCCAACTTCTTATTTCGAATAATACTTCAAGCAGGCTGCAAAAATTTGTTTAAAGAGCAAACTTTAAGTCAACATTGTATTTGTCGCCTTTGATTTGTTGCTGATGGTAGATAATTTTCTCTTATTATAGAATGTGAGGCAAATAGGAGGCAACTACGTTTTTCTATCGGAACGGGAGCTAGAAGATCTATGCAGAATCTGTGGGCTAGTTGATTTTACATGTATAAGAAATGGGTCTTTTGTGATGATCTCTGCTTCAAAACCCAGATAAGGCTTTTTGGTAATCTGCAGCTCTTCAAAGCCACAGTGATTTCAAAATCTGTTGAAGAACATCTGTGTACATAATCTCATATATAATGGGTATGTTTAACATAGCAGGATAGTTTCTGGTCCTGTAAATGAAATTTTTTACACGATGCAACTCAGACAAAGTTGAAAGCTCATACCTTGTGGTACTTTTGAATGATCATGAAAAGAGAACCAAATCAAGATCATTTGTCAGACTGTTCTAACATTCTATGCTGCTATCAATCACAATTCTCATGGCCAAGTTTGCTCTTAAATAAAACTCGTATATTTTATTTATTGCGAAAACACTGACAAAATAATAGTCATTTTGATTATTGGCCAGCAAATATTATAAAAGCAAGAAACAATTCGACGGTGGAAAGTTTCCCCGAGGGATCTACTGATAGAAATATAGGTTATACAATGTGGGACTGTGTTTGTGCGCATTAAGGACATGTATCTGTCTAGGTTGACGGACAGATGCACGTAATTTTAACCAACTTTTAAAGGAACTTTCTGAGATAAGCCTGGGCAAATGGAGATCGGACTAGATGAATCCTTTTTTTCAGCAAGTTCCACAATTTGAGAATTTATGTAGCAAATCTATGACTGGGAGACAAATATCAGGCTTTAGAACTATCTACCTTCATCATTTATATTTTGATAAGAGCCGCAATAAAGTCCTTCCCTACTTGATTCTATACATAAGCATGTAGCAATTATTTCACCGCATATTGTGTAGAGAGAGAGAGAGAGAGAACTGGGGACACTATCCGGAAAAGAAATCTGGGAACTACTTGCCAGATCTATTAATTGTCCACTGACATCATCCGCTACACACTATACTCTGTAGTTAAACTGGACAAAGCTGGGGAATTACACCCAAAAAAATTGGAACAAATTATCAATGATGTAGGTCGTTCGTATTACCCCAGAATTGGGGTATTTTTAACACATGAACTCATCTAACACAAAAGCTAGCAAACAAAACCGAAGACCTATTCAATAGTCTTAAATCCTTCCATTTCTTCTCCTCAACTACATTTCTTTCAGTTGCACATTTAAGGCTGAAGAATATCAGAACAAGACTGGCATGTGGCTTCTGTAAATGATCATATCCATGTGCATGAATGGAACATGTATCTTTCTAGAATGCAGAAATGTTTGCTCAGTGATTAATACCGAAGTGACGCATTGAACTTTACCCACGAGGCAAGCTTTCTTCAATGAAGGGCAGCTTTGGGAAATTAGACTTGCTTGTGCCTATTGGATTCACTTAAATTGGATAATGTCAACTGGCGGTAAAGCAATATTCTGTCATCGTCCTCAAGGTCAAAGCCATTCTCTGCTTCATAATCCACATCAATAATACTTCTCTCCTCATCAAATAGCTCACATGACTCGGGAAACTGGGTTTGAGAATATTCTCGACCTGTGGGTGAATTTTCCGACTCTATTTGTTGCATCTCTGATTCTATCAGAGCTTGCATCTTAGCTCGCTCCCTGTCTCTCGGGTAAGTGCGATACAGAAATAAATATATAAAACAACAAAGTGCCATTGGGATTCCTGTTGCTGTGTAGAGGGCCTTGGCCAATGATGCAGCGTTCCCTCTATCTGTGGCAATACCTTCAGATTTGCTGGATCCACTCATAACAGGCTTATAGCCATAAACATACTGAGCCAATATCCCAACTACGGGGGGAGCAAATGATGACAGTATGGACTCCAATGATCGATCCAAAGCATAGACACTTGTTCTGGATTTCTCAGGAACTATCTCTGCAAAAATTGGACTGCGTATACCATCCAACCAAAATCAGTAACTTACAATTAAGGGAAACAATCTTTAAATTATCAACTTATTAGAAATGACTTCATGTCTCATTCTTTCACAAAAACATTATAAGTTTGACCCCACAATATGGGCTGGATGTAACATCTAATCAAAATCAGCAACTTATACATAAGGAAAACTTCTTTACAATTAAAACTGTCACTCCTCAGTGATCTCTTTCAAGTCTCATTCCTCAAAAAGAAGCTACTAAATTTTAGCTTTTTTTCGCCGTCTCTCACGTTCTCTCCCTCTCACAAACACACGCATGCACACAAAGTTTTATTCCTCTTTTTGTTGGGCCTTTAAATCATACAAAATCTAAGGGGCCTTATGTGGATCACATGAAAATCAAATAGTTCCATCTGAATCGAGGCTAGGTTGCTAGATCCTCTAGTGTTATTCTGGTTCCTTTGATTCCATCACCATGTTATCAACTTGCATGCAAAATGCTCCTGTTATCAATGTGAATATTCTATTCACAAGAAATCCAATAGCCTCACATTATTGGAATAGTTGGATGCATAAACTCCAAACAGTTGAATTGAGTTTAGAAGGCGAAGAGGAAAAAGGGTGAGTTTGAAAGACATTACTTGTTGGTAGCTGGAGCATTCCAGGATATGAAGAAGCCGACGATGAACAAAAAGAAACCGTGGACTACTCCTGTAGATGAATCGTTGGGTAAAGCCAGGAGAAGTATTGCTGCTAGAGGGATATTGCCTAGATGCTGAGCTTATTTGTGATAGAATTATCCTTCCAGAATTCGGAAGACGAGTGGAAAGGATATCTCCCATCTTACCACCAAAAAGGCCTCCAAGTGAACTACCGACCACAAACAGGGCAATGAGCAAAGCAGTTTTCTCATGGGAGAAGCCAGTAAGCTCTAACCACATGGCTGAAAATGACAAGGCTGACCAGGGGAATGAACCAGTGACACCCTGTGCCACAATTATCTGGAAAGATGAGATCTTAATAACTGACCTCGCTTCCTGAACCAGGTCCTTCATTTCTGACCAGAAAGATTTTCTTGGAACTGGGTCTCTGGCTTCTGTAACACTCTCTGAAAAGTGTGGATCATGAGCAAAAAGAGAGACCAAAACACCCACTATAACGCTGATTATCCCGACTAGATGAAAGGAAATTCTCCAGCCAGGGATTCCCATGAACGTAATTGGAGCTATCATTACTGAAAAGAGTCCGCCAATAAGTGATCCAAGGTTGCCTGTCAGTTGAAGCCATCCAAAAGCTGTACCACGACTACTGTCATCAGTTGAGTCAGCAACAAGGGACTGGATTGCAGGTGCCACTAATGCAAGGCCAATCCCATTCAAACCTCTAGATATGGCCACCTGTTTGACAGAAGAAAGTTTCCTTTAAAGTTACTACAGACAGCTGATGTGCAAAGGATATTAGTGCTTTAATTGTGTAGCTCTACACCCTATTTGTCAAGCCAAAAAATTGATAAATATAACCTTCAAACAATAATTTGGAATTGAAGGTAGGATATGTTTAAGCTTCGAATTCTGGTTTCTAGAACTTGTTGAAGTCCACTTCACAACAGAATCTGAATACTAGGAAAGAAGACTCAACAGGTATAAAAAGTTCTCAAATTCATGGTTCTGTTGCTGCAATAGATCTTGTTGATTTTGTCATTTTCACAAGCAACCCCTCAGAGGCTGGATGGAAGTGAAAACTTTTCAGCAAGGTCAAACTTAAGACTGCAAAATTTTCAGGAAGATTGGAAAAGGTACATATCTTAGGAAATTTTGCACAGAAGTAGGACTATGACAACGCTCACAGCACCAAATCTTCTGCAACAGTACTGCAGCTTCTTCAATTGCGGGTGAAGCAAACCCAATTTTTTCTAGCTGGGCTCAAGCCGGCCATAACAGAAGCAATAGGCTCTGATGGCAATGTGGAACTAACCAATGGCTCTGATGGCTTCTACTGCATCCACTGCAGCACCCAAGTCCACGACATAATTGACACCAGTGCCAACAAGCTCGGGTGAACCCTGCAGCTGTGTGGGCCAAGCTGAGGCTTCTTCAACTGCATCCACAGTAATGCAATTGTCCGGGCAGCACCTGAACCGATGACATCATATCACCAGCATCGCCATCAAGGACTTACTTGAAAAAAAAGGGCAACACAGAGTCCGAGGTTGGTCACAGCCTTTTTCTCTTGTTGGGGTTTTCTTTGGGGGGAGGGGTGGCAAGGCCTTGGGAGACAGGCTTCTGATTAGTTTTCCGTTAATTTGTGGAACTGTTTTCTGTAGATAAGGATTAAGCGAAAGCGTTTGACGTTGAAAAAAAACGCACGCTTGGGCAAAACAGAGGTGAAAGGTGACCAAACAAGCACAATCCCTTGTCCTTCGTAATATTCGGCATTCACTCTACCCACTAACTAATTGATCACAATTACCTTAACGAAAAAGCTTGATCTCAATGTCTCATAAGTGACTCCAGAAAAAAATCAAATCATTACCATATTTAGCAATGACTTAGGCAAATGGAATATTCTGTCATACGACCAAATCACAGATAAATTCCCGTTTCCTAAACTCCCAAACTATAGGAAACAACTAATTAAAAAACGAAACAAATTGGGAGCCTAAAACTTCTCAGCAACCAAACAACCTCTTAAAAATAAAAATAGAAAAAGAATAAGACGGAATTTGTGGTTTCTATTCTATACCTGAGAGTAAGTGGAGGAGAAGGCGACGAGGAAAGTAGCGGCGGCCCAGAGGAAGGCCCCGAGAGCAATGACGTGGGCGCGGTTGTGGCGAACCGCCAGGTAGGCGGCGAGTGGGTAGCACGAGGACTGCACTATGGACCTGAACAGAGTAAGGGACCCCAGCCCCGTCGGATCCGTGTGCAACGCAGCACCCACCTCCCTATAGACGCCCGGCAGCAAAGACTCGTCCGCCCTCTCCATGATCCCCGCAAGATTCACCAGAATCAGAGTCACCGTCTCGGCCTTCATCGTCCACCCTTCCTTCCTTGCTCGCTTCCTTTCTCTGTTCTTTGCGTTTTCAGATTGTCCAAGGGAATGGGCCTTTCCCATCTTGGAAGGCCGCGTGCGGTACGTGTAAGATGGGCAGGTGAGAGGTAAGAGGTGATGATGATGGTGTCATATGGTGGGCTTGACTCTGAAATCAGACCGTTCAGAGAACGGTATTTGCACATTCAACATTCTTATTATTATTATTATTATTTTTTGTTTGCTATTGTTTTGCTCGGTCGGTCGGTCAAGCTCCACTATTGACTTCTCACGTGTTTTGAAATTTGTGGCCATCCATGGAATTTGAGGAAAGTGCCTAGCAGGATCTCAATGGGCTTGCTTACGGGCCTTCCAGAAGAAAAATTATAAAGACGTCCTGGGGGTGCCACGTGGCTACACAAAAACATGGGCCTGGGCTTGTGGAAGAGAGCCCTCTTCTTGGGTAAACGGCTTATTTGCGAATTTGGTTTTTTTTTTTTATTCAAATGATAAGTTAGTTCGCTTAGAAAAAAAAAAAAGAAAAAAAGAAAAGTTAGTTCGGTTGTAGATTGAAACATTCATGGGCCAAGCTCAACAGAGTAAACACGGACTTCAACATGCTGGGCTACTAAGGCCCATAAAGAAGCCAACAGAGTAAACACTGACTTCAAATGTTGGGCTACTAAGGCCCATAAAGAAGACAGTACATAAAAAAGTGAGCGACTCTCATAGGGATGTTAGGCACGGTTCAGCGGACCAATTAACAGAAACTCAATGGAAAAATATTATCCCATATCATAATAATAATAAAATCTCCAGATTTTATTTAACTATTTTTTTAAAAAGTAAAATATAGACATTTTACGAAATTGTGCAATTTAGAGTTATAAACTTTTTCGTAATTTCAGGAAATTTTCCCTTATTCTCTTAAAATCCCAAGGATTCTCTTACCTTATTTTACTGATTATTTTGCCGGTCTCCAGACAAAATCTTCACTCATTATTCCGACAGCCACATCTATCTTGCATCTAATAATAAATCTCATAAGTGACATTATCATTATTATGATTTTGTACTGATTACATGGAGATTTTTTATTTTTATTTTTCTGGGAGTATATAAAAAGTGTTTTCTTTTTTTCTTTGATTTGAACAAATTTTCGGTGGGTGGATAAATGCTGAAAGCGATCAAAGAGAAGACTGAAGAGGTGCGGGCATCATCATATACAGACATAATCACTTTGGGGACTAGAGGAAGGAAGAATATTATTGCCTTCGTACAGCGTACTCTTAGCTCCCTCTCTCTATAAATGAGAATCACCGCCCTGACTTGAAGTGGACCCAACTCCAATTGGCCAGCTAGCGATCAGTGCCTCGCTTCCCACGTGGGAGCCCCATCCCACCGTCCGCGTGGACCACCACTACTAATTTCGCGCCCTTTTGCCGCTGAGCATGACGCCGTACTGACGTCGTTCTATTCGTCATTTGACCGTGACTGACGGCCTGTCATTTTAGTGCGCCATCTTTAAGGTGTGGACTCTCTCTCTCTCACTGTTTTTTTTTTTTGTTTTTTGCCCCCACAAACTGATAAATTTAAACGGATCCAAATGGTTGTGTAGTTTACAATCAAGCCCTCGGTTAAAAAAAAAAAAGAACAGACGACTTTCTTACGGCCAAGAAAATGGGAGAAAACGCAGAGCTTTCAGAAGGTGGTCCTGACTTGTAATTGTACCCTTCTTCAATAATTTTCTTGAGTACACGAGTAACATATTATGATATTCAAGTTACATCTGTTTGTCAGTGGCTGCTGGTAACATATTTGTCTTGTGACATCATCCATCAAAAGGAAAAAATGAAGTGGGGGGACATGTGGGGTTCATGAAAATCACTGAACTTCCGATGAGGCAGACAAAGATAATGTCTCCGTGTCGCCAAGAAACACAAATTGGGTGTTGTTTTGCACCGAAAATTGCAAAAACAAAAGAAGATCAGTAAGAAATGGATTAAGACGATAACCATATATATATATGTAAAAAAGATTCATTGATATCTACATATATATATAATATATGGACTTGTTATAAACTCCTCATAATATAAGATAAATTAAGTTGAACTGAATGAATAATACTGAGATGGACAAACACTGCCCCACACTCTCCTCCAGACTGCGCACAACCCAAGCAACCAGAGTCAGATTTTTTTTTTTTTTTGAAAGAGGGGGGGGGGGCCGGGGAAGTTGAAGTAGTATGTAAAATAGTTTGTAGCATCTATAGAAGATAGATCTTTTTAATAAAAAAAAGTGTCTTATTAATAAAAGTATTTCGTATAGAATTATTGCATTTTGATCACTTTATCTAACAAAGTATAGAAAGAACTTAATCACTAAGTAAGATATTTGTAAACAACATTTTACCAACCAATGAAACATAATACAAGTATAAAATAATTGGATAACTACAAGCATAACATAGGACAAAAATCTAAACAAAGCTGCTTCGATAATAGGAAGAAAAAAACTGAAAGTACATATCACGTTATAATAGAATATTTTTATTTAATTTAAAAAATTTTTGCGTTTTGCTTTAACAAAAATAGAAATATGAAAAAAAAGGCAACGTTTTCAATTTGTTTTCACTAGGCAAGTAAATGCCTTCCAAAGATATATAGTTATATTGCCTTTAATTCGATCAGGGACATAGCGGCACTGCCGTTATCGATAGAAATTTTATCCACCAGTCCATGCAACGAGTGCTTAGGGTAGTTTAGAGTTACAAAGTAGACTCGGGTTAGTTGATCTCAAACTCTTCGTTTCTTTGTTTTGATTCGTATCTAGCCAGAGGATGGTACACGCTACTGTGCCCCAAATAACCCATTAATTCTTTATACTATTTCAGAACTTGGTGTGTACGCAACTCGTAGATTATGTGGTATTACCTTACAAAACTCGACTCAATGTGAAAATATATATATATATATAAAATATGCAGACACGATTCAATGACCGAAGCATCACTACTTCGTGTGACTCGAGTAACATAGAACACGTGGAAAATCGAGTCATTCATTCAAGGCACGATCGAAAGACTAAACTATTGTTTAAAAGTGATCATCGCAACGAGTAATCCTGGACAGCTATCAAACAAAACAAAAAAATTCTTCCTTGAAGAGTATTCGTATAAGCATAACAATCTCTTTATCTGTAGTTGAAGCCGCGGAATCGTATTTTGTCTCAACTGTTTTGGATCAGAAGTCTCATGCGTACGAGTCATAACCATTAACGTGCGTTTTCAAGCCTATTTGTTAATTTGCATATATACGCTTGTAGTACTTGTTAATTAAATTGGGTTTAATACGAAGCAAATTGAAATCTACCACCGTATCCCGAACGCTGCATGCAAGCAAGACACCACGCACGGTCCCAAAAATACGAAGGGAATAAAAGAACTCTCCGAAAGAAGTCCATATACGCAAGGAAGTTCAATTTTATGAATCGGAAGTAGTTTGCATTGAATACAACCTAAAGCTTTGTATTATAATCAAAAAAATAATTTCTGGCTGCGTATTTGGGTAGTACTGTTCTTTTCGAGGAAGGGTTTTTCTCTAAGCAGCGCCTAATTACTTCCCTAGGATAGAGACCTGTCCCAGAAACAGACCCCTTAAAATTAGTTAGGTTGCGTTGGAATCATTAGCTTCCTTTATTATAAATAGAGACGTCCATTCATTTAGGTATGGCCAGCTAGCTCTGATCTAATGGTTAAGGTCCAAACTCTAGTTGTATTGGTTTTGGATGTCGTCTCGTATTCTCCTGTTGATTACCCACGCGGTTACTCAGTTTACAGTTACATCAAAGAATAGTCAAGGGAATATATCCTACGGAAGAGAGAGAGAGAGATCAGAGAAATTAAAGAAAGGAACAAATCTTCTCTTTGGAGGCACAGCTAATGGTGATCTAACATTGCAGCAGCAGCCTAAGACACGGGGTTGTAATTGGTTCCAGTCTTGAAAGACCCACTCGCGTCAGCTTGCAATATACTTTCATCATTGCTTACGTACACCAAAATGGATTTAAACAACGAAAATAAACAAATAGCAAGGAAAAGTGGGGAAAAGGCGATCAGACAGCCACCGCGCATAACATGAAAGGAGAAATCGAATATATATATATATATATATATATATACTAGGTTAATGAGGCCATCCAAATATTAGTTATTTTGTACTTACGTGTTAATCCCTCTTCTTCTCTTCTATATATACCCGTACATTAAGTTAGCTAGTTTCAATTAGGTTAAATATTAGAATTTAGAAGCCATACTTCCCAGTACTGTAAAATAACTTCAGCTCACTTATCTTTCATCCCAATGTATTCTGGTGACATGTATTGATTCTATATCGACGATTGTAGCGAGAAAGAAAATAACTCAACTTCCTTAAATTTTTTTTTGAAGAGAAAAAAGTACAAGAAAAAATTATCCTGATCACGTTCTTACCTGCTTGATAACCATTAGAAAGACCATAAGAACTATCTTAAAACAAGCATGGCTATAGTAAAATCTAAATACGCCTTCACAATTAATAAAACGACCTTTAAAATATGCGCGGGACTAGAAAGGAAATAATTAAAATTCTAGTACAAAGTAAACAAGGCCATATTGTTTGCCTTGTTTAAGGAAGAGAATGGTTTGATCAACAAAGCCACACCCGTATGTGCTTTCTTTATTTAAGGGAATAGAAAACCAACAAGGTTATCAAATTTGGGTTGGCTAATCAAGACCGGTCGTTCGGACACGCACACGAATTACAGAGAGTTAGGGACACCTTAATTTTCAGTGCAAGAAATTTTGTGGCCAGTGTTTCTCTTGTCCTGAAATGACTCCCAGGACAGGACAAGCGAATGAGAGAAGCAGATAGAGCGAGATCAGGGAGAGAGAAGAGATCATCATTGCCAAAAACCAGATTATTCCCTGGCACGGGGCCACCACGATTCCAAAGGAAAGAGATTTCTCACATGTCACCACAACCTGTCAATGTTTCCTCATCTTCGAAAATGCCATGGCTAATAGTCTGTTCTCATCCTCATCATCATCGTAATAATGTGTTTCTTGGACACAGTTAACTTCATTTTCTTTTTCTTTTTTCTTTTTTCTTCTCAAATTCTCGTGCTATGAGCATTCAAGCTATCCAAGTAAAATATTTGACGAGAGATAACAATCAACAAGAAGTCTACCAGCTAAGCCTCTCAGTCCAACCTCCCCCCGCCTGTTTCTCTCTCACTCTCGCCAATCAATACCTGGAAAATATAAAAAGCAAGTCATGATCATGGACTTCTAGGTAGATATACCAGCGCTTAATGTTTTCTCAATTATATATTATATTGAGAAGTTAAACAGTACACTTTAGTTTTAATTATAAATCGCATCTTCAGCTGTTTAAGATACTAATTTGATCTACCAATGACTAGCACATGTATATATATATATCATGTTGGTCCCATTAATAGAAGAATTTTATCTGCTCTTTATCTAATTCAATAACTTGCGTGTAGATCACAAAACTTATTGTATTTTAAGGACTCCGTGCCTTTGTACTAGCCTAGTAGTATTCCATTCTTCTGCGCATTGCATTTTTGTACTGTTTGTTTATTGTCTACACACGGTAGGTTGAAGGTTCTACCTCTTCTATTCCAACGTAAACAACGGAGAGCTGTGGTTCACAAAGCCGAAGATCAGCATGTACATACGGTCGGCCATATCTACATGTACATAGATCTGTGTGCGTGTATTGTATATGATATGTTGCGGAAGAGCACGGGCAAGTTTATGATGGGTAGTCTATTACTTTAAAATCTCAGAAAATCGTAGACGAGAAAGTGAGAGTTCAACTTAAAATTGGAATCAAAATCACCTTAACCTAACACTCCACCTAGCTCCCCACCATGGGAGAAAAAAAAAAAAGAAGCAAACAAGCCAGCCTTGACGGGTCATCAAAACTCACTTGACCCAAAGCTAAAGATAATCAGCAAGTGTGAATTCTTTCGTATCTTGCTGTGGGCATCTCTTCATAAAAAGAAATAGAAAAGTGGGAACGATAACAATGAATAAGCAGAAGTAGACACAACGCATACTGGTAGAACATTGAATAATATTGAAGGGATGTTCTCTATATATGTGCATACGAGAACGACAAACTGATGGGAAAGAGGCTTTAGGTTTTAGAATAAGAAAACGTTGCACAAGATAAGCCTGCGGAATTGATTCTTGTTCTAGGCTCATGGGGAAAAAAAAAAAAAAAGAGAAGAGAGAGGCCTGCCTGTAGGGCGTGGGTACATCACTAATAGCCTTCTGCCGTAAATCGCACGGCTATACCAAAATTTACGAGTCCTTTTTAATGTACTTCGCCGGCCTATGCCTGTTTAGCTTATTCCAGTAAGTAAAGTACGAGGAAGAAAATTTGCTTATTCTGGTTCTAAGTTGCGTATTGTCTTGGTGCTGGTAGCCAACAGTAATATAATGTAAAGCCAAGAAAAGTGGGGACATGAAGACAGAAACAAAAAGAAGAATATTAGGAAAAGCGAATTACAAAGGAAAATTAAATTAAAGTTTTATATTCATCCTACGGAAGTCTAATCACAGATGCCGAAAAGAAAGCCATAATATATATCTTGATCATATCTACATATAATTAAATAACATTCTGCCTCACATCTTTGACTAATTTACTTATTCATTGTTTGATTAGAAAAAAAAGGAAGCAATAAAAGAGATAACATGTGCCGCAAATTGGCCAAACTAAATCAGGATAATTATTCCTCCCAACTAAATTATTCACCACCGGCCACCACCAGCTGCTACCGCCACTATCGGTCTATCTTTAAGCGCTGCAGCAGCGCCCTCTACATACTGTTTCGGAAACAGTGATTCTTGTGGTATTAATGAATATAATCAATCTGCAGGACAAATCCACGAATCAACCGTACCTTCAGCCCTTGTAGACGCATTCGCTAAAGTCTTCTCGTGGTTGAAATCCGATGACGAAGGTGCTGAGTAGTTCAACTTACAGACACCAGCACGCGCCGAGTTACCACGATTCCCATGATCCAAAGATCTCAAATGACCTTGACTCCCAATATTCGATCCGGCTAATTCATGATTTGCAACCCCACGAAGGTTCACGTCGACATGTACCCCATGGCTCATACCCAATTCCTCAAGGGACGGTATGCCTAAACTTCCTGGAGACGGAGCCCCAAAACCGGACACATTAATTGAAGGGTGAAGAGGTGGCTGGGGTAGAGACTGGAATGAGAGGATTGAGCTTTGTACGTTCAGCAAATTTCGAGGCTGTCTCGGAAGGCCAAGATTAGATGGGAGTTGGTGGTAGTTATTTAAAATTGAATCAAAATTGTTATTAGCAGCACTACCAGCAATATTAGTAGCACTAAGCACAGTATTGTTCAACAGTGAAGAAGAAGGAGGGGAAGAAACAAAGGGTACTGATGGCTGGGCCTTTTGGGCGGAAGGACGTAAAGGGTAAAGAACTCCCACTGATTCCAAATTGCTAGACCGCAAGGCCGAGCTATTGCCGAAGAGATCAAGCCGGCGAGAGTAGGGTGAACCCGAAAAAGGTGGTGAGGGAATCCCAGTGAATTCTTGAACCATTGCCCTGAAATTCGAGGTGTCGGTGGTTAGAACAGTGGTGGGTGCTCGCCTTGTAGCTCTAGTTCGCTTCTTGGAGTTGCGAACTACGTTGGGTTGTGCTGTAGCCCTTGCACCATTGCTGTGGACTGGTCTTACCTGCAACGATGATGGGCTTGAACCCTGGTTGAGTCCATGAGCAGCTAATATGGTTTGGCTTGATGATGATGAGGCTGGTAGGTTTCCAATGTCGGTGCAATTGACTCCGGATCTTAAGCCTCTAGATTGAGCCCCATCAAGATTTAGCATGGAACTAGAATTTGGGTTTGCTTGAGATTGAGAAAAAGGATGGAAATAACTAGATGAGAGATCAAACAAATTGGCTTGGTCGTTTTGGTGCTGAGAAAAAAGCAGAGGTTGCGCGTTTGACATGGCACCATAGTGGTTAGGAGTATTCAAGAAGGGCGGGGTTGACTCTGCCCGTGAATCATATTCTTCATCACCACCACTAGAAGATTGCGAACTTCCGCTGTTACCAGAAATATCCATCGCTAACTAGAAGACGAAGAAGAAGGGAAGCAAATAGGGCAGTACAGGAACAGAAAATCACTGAAAGCTAACAAATAAAGGAACCTGGAAAAGAGATCAAGGCGATCGATGTCGACAAAGTTGTAGAGAGAGAAAACAATTATGAGGGTGCTGCAAAAGAACCCATGAAGTGAATGACTAGAGATATCTTCCAACCCGGCTTTACGAGAAGCCCTATCTTTGAATCCTCTGCAATGGAAGCAAATCTTTTCCTTGTCTTTCAGCTGGAGCAATTATGAGGGTGCTGCAAAAGAACCCATGAAGTGAATGACTAGAGATATCTTCCAACCCGGCTTTACGAGAAGCCCTATCTTTGAATCCTGGATCTGCAATGGAAGCAAATCTTTTCCTTGTCTTTCAGCTGGAGCAAAAGTTTCCATAAAAAGAAGAGAGAATATGCGCGTAGATCATAATTATGACCACAGCGGGTTAATGGTGAAGGCTATAGAGATATGAGAGGACCTCCTCGTCTTATGGTTCTTTTCCCTTTCTTTTCCAAATGCTCTGAACTAGGTTTCAGAGTAGGAAAGAGAGAGAAATGAAAGGAGAAGGAAGGTTATTTAACCTCTCTGCTCAGAAAAAGAGGGCTCAACGTTAGAAAGATCCTCTAGACAGTGCAGCGTGGGGTCGCCATATTTGAGTAGAGAGAAAATCGCTGCCGGTGGCTGGCAACGGGTCAAACTCAAAGTGAATATGAGAGAGAGAGAGAAATAGGAGGTCGGCTTGCTAATAGGTTATACTTTATACGAGTGTGAAAGGGAGAAAAAGAATATGAGATTAGAAAGCTAGCAAATACCTAAATAAACAAAAATATAGAGAAGGAAATTACAGAAAAAAGATCATCGGAAAGGAGAATAGTACAAAGTGAGAAGGTGGGCTTTGCTAACAGCTAGATTAATGGGCAACAAATTAGATGAGGTAACCAAAACGTCTACCACCGCCTAAGTATATAATAATATATACCAATAGTGGCCTAAGTATATTAATTTGATTAACGAGGAACACAAGGTCGCTATATATAATAATCCCTTGTAAACTCCAAAGTTCTTCTAAGAAGGGCTAGTGGAACAGGTCGTATGACTCCGATATTTTTTTCTTTCAAAATCCTTCTTACGTACAGTTAGATACTACAAAATTATTTTAATACTATAAATTCGTTGTATTTTAACACGTGTGGTCCGCTTCTATATTTTTATTTTTATTTTTTTTGTAGTCCACTGACAATAAATCACTAGCCAAGGCAACAAAGGATAGAATTAACCAACTTAGCAACTCCATGATGATTTGGTAGTAGAGTTATGTTATAACTACAGACAAGAATAACATTCTTGAAGTTCCAAAGGTAGCATTGCACTACATCAACTCCTTCCCAATTTTCCCCTTCTCAACTTGTTCTTGGATGAAGCATTTTTTTTTTTTTTTTCTGAAATCCGTAGAAAGAGAGATAATAGTTTATAAATACTCAACAATTAACAAGTGCGTGGGTCACGATTTTTAAATATTTTCTATGCTAAAAGCCTAAAACGTTTGGAAAAATTAAAGAAGCCTTCAAAATAAGGAAATACAACTTGTTAATATTTGTTCTTAAAAGTCTTTATAAATTACCTCGTACCCCAATTTCTAATATAATCAAATCACTATTTTCCATTGCAAAATTAACAACTTAAACCGACTATCGGTGGTTAATTAAATCCTATAAAATGTATAGTTTTCAATTGAAAAAATGTTTTACATCAAATCAAGCGCACTAAACCACGTACCTAACTTTATGTACATCAGATTCTCCATCACATGAAATGCAATTAATAACTTCAAAATGCTTCCATCTTCCACTCGATACTCACAAGTACTTGGCCAAAAATACATCTAAATGTTAAAGTTTTGTCACGTCAACAGGTACGTACTCTATAAGTATCAGTGTAACAGTATTAAAATCCATCAAACCATGGCCACCCTAACCAAACTCTTACTTCATTACATTAAAAGATGGTAATTATTTGCAGCCACCATGCTTTTCTTCGCGAATTACAAAACCAACACTTAATGCTAGGCGCTAGCTCCCAACGGGAATATCGGAAAAGGCCGATGATCTGTTTAATCAGATCAGGCTAAATTTTTGGGGACTTTTCACCTTCCCCTTCTGATCCTTTTGAGATGTACTTGAAGAGAGGTGGGTTGATGGAGGATTGCGAATGGACTTCGATCGGTAGATGTGGCCCCCGAATTGCAGGGTTTTGTTTGCAGTGATGAAGGGCAATATGGGAGTTTCCGATTGGAACGTGGATCCTATTAGATCAACGTGGTGGTTTACCCTTCTTCTCCATGGATCGACAATTAAATCTTAACGGAGTTAATCTAAAATATAAATTTTCAATGACACTATTGTCCCTGTTTGCGTTAGGGTTGCAAAATCACGCCCAGCAATTTTTACCCGTTAATCCAGTATTTCTCCGTTTTGTAAGAGAGCATCAAGTGAAGCGCCGAAGGCATACCTGAGCCCGCGCCGTGTCGACCACTGTGCTGGGAAGTCTTCCAGTCCCCGAGGTCACCACCAGGGCTTCGCAACTGGGATTCATGACAGGTAAGAGCGGAGAATGGAAGACGCGAAGAAATTTCTCGCCACAGAGCGAAAGGACTCCTTGTTCCTCACATGAGAGGGACTTAGTCTCCTGGAATCCAGAGCCCAAGTGTCCCCGACACCATGAATACCCAGCTGAGACTGTTGACCATTGTTTAGGATGTTGTACGCAAAACGATCGAATCTTCTATGTTTATCCCCTGATAAACAGTAGTACACCAATCTGTTGCAGTCGTAGCCTCCAATTTCCCAGAGGCATCCTGCAAAACCAGGGGACTCATTGGCTTCATACACATCCAGCGCTGATAAAATTCCAGGATCCCAACATTCTAAGTTATTGCAAAAGCTTGCTCATCTACCTATAAGTCCTAGTCTCCTTTGAGTTTCTCCTCTTTTGTGACCGCGTAACATCAACGATGTCGTAGGCAAAACTCCATCAATCCGCGTTTTCGTTGCTTATAAAAATACTGACAATGGGAAACCCTCTTGCTTTTCAATGCCCACGCAACTAACACCCACGTAATCCAGATACGCCCATGGATTTCTCTCTTTTTGACTTGTGCTCTCCTAACCTACTCCTATCTCCAGCGGCCCACCAATATATTCCCTTTTTCCATCCTTCTCGATTTCTTCTTTTGAAATTGTTATCTTATTTGCAGGACTAGAGAATCATATTCCACTAAGCATCGGTTGGTATCTTCTTCGCATTTCCAGTTTTCTTGTGAATTTTTTTTGACTTCTGCTTATGACCCTTTCTTTTTTCATCCATTTTTTTTACCAAGTTTCGTACCGCTCTGTCTCAAATTCTTTGCTAGTTTGCGTTGTACCCATTTACAGAAGAGCTTGCTGATTCTGCATTCCTTCTGTTGAGAAGAGGATGATTTAGTCAAACTGATAGGGACTAGACGGATTATAAGGCCAAAGCTCCAGATTGGTATTTGTGCACACAGTTATAATCCGTTAAGAGTTGCAGCTGAAGTCATTATGTTCTCAAATTTTTTTTTTTTTTTTGGCATAACAGGAACTATCATTAATAATAATACAAAGTAAGTTTAAGAACCTCGAAAAGTTCTAAAAGACGTGCCAGACACTTGGAAGAGTCGGTGGGCCAACGAGCAGACTGACCTAAAGGTCATATAGAGACTCACGAGGGACAGAAAAGCCATAGAGGCCAGTTCGAGGAAGAGTGGTCGGCGCGTGAGTCACCACGCTTCGGCGATGGAGCATCAGAGAAGCAGGGTTGCGTAGATTGGGACCTGCTGAATGCAACCATGCCGCGCGTACCCATAGGCAGGGAGTGGAGACCGCCAAACTCTGATGAGAAGCCACCTGCAAAGAAAAGCAAAGCAAAGCAACCACAAAACCAACCAACATCCAGTGCCGACCAAACTAGAGAGAAGGAGAGGGAAAAAGGAGAGAGAGGAGGGGGGATGAGGGAGCCGGAGCTCCTTACCTCCGCCGTAGGGACGCGGGAGTTTATGGCTAGCGTTTTGAGAGAGAGTCCGATTGCCAAAACGAGTGTGCGGCTATGTTCTCACAATACTTGTTGTGACTCCTTGCATGACCTCCGTGACTTTTTATGATTCCGTAATCCAATGGCTTAGAGATAAAAACAAAAAAGTTGGAGGTGCAGCTTACTTAAGCAAAAAAGTAGGAAAAAAAATTGGTTGAAAGAAGATTATAGCTTATTAGAAAAGATCGTTAATATTCTACAAATACTAAAAATTAGCACCGGAGAAGCCGAGAAGGCTTTTCTTCCGAACTCATGTATAAATCCGTGAAATCGAAACGACGTTCTTTATCCTTCTCGCTATTGGTATCAAAGCTTACAATCTATTCGTGTGCCCTGCCACCAAAAGAAAGCATTAAATTGGGACGCAATCTTGTGCATGTTGATTTGTAAAAGTATTTTAAATATAATAAATTTATAAAATTAACATTTAAAATCTTAAAAATTTTATACACAAACATTAATATCTTTTACATAATCTTCAATAAATTTTCACACAAATTTTAATACTTAAAAAAAAAATTATAACAAATATTATCTCTTCATATTTTTTCACCTAACTTTAATACTTTTTTATTAAACAATTACATTAAATCATCTCTCTCTACATCTTTTTACAAATTACAACAAAAATTAAATATCTTTAAAAATTTTCACCAACTTTTACACAAAACTATAAAATTCCAATCTACGTAAATATCCACAATTCTATCAAAATCTTACAATTTTTTACAAATCGAACATCCCTTAGAAAATACGTGTGAAATAGCTCAAAAGTCGAAGATTTTTACCGAAGTCTTTTATCCAGACAACGGTGTTTAGTCCCTCGATGTAGATTGGAACATGGTCTCCTGCTTGATTGAAGCCTGCATAGAGAAAGATTTCATCAGTTCTCAAAGTTGGTCTTCGAGAAAAAATTACTCAAACAGATCAAGAGCATGTTCGTTTTGATAAAATTTTAAAAATTTTAAGTATGATGTGAATAGTTAAGTGATTTTGAAATTTTATTGGCATACGTGTAGAAGTTATTGAGTTGTATTGATGTTTGTAAAAAAATTAATATCGAGTTTTATTGTTATGCGTGTAGGAATAATGTTGGGATTTGAAGTTTAAAAAATTTGATTCAAAATTTAAATTTTTAATCTAAACTAACATGCCCCAAGGATCGTCAACTAGACAATTAAGACTTTGTCAGGATAGTTATTCGAGAAAACGAGTCATTTGTTTTTTGCTTCAGGATAATATTACGGATCAGCTTACAAGCTACAAAGGATCACAAAAAAAAAAAAAAAAAAGAAGAAGAAGAAGAAAGAAAGAAAGAATAGACGGTGGACTATTGATCTGCAGCTGAGCAAGAGTGACCTGAGGTGTTGCCACGCCTTCATCAGCACTGTTAGCCGTGTCAAAATCAAATCGCTGCTTTCTGTCGTCTTTTGCAGACGCAGATAATGACCGCCTCTGCCTTCGAACCTACTCTTATTCTCTTTTCCGCACAACCAATCCCAACGCGAGTTGCTAGCTTGGATTTCCGGAGACAAATTTGGCAACTTTTACTTGGCGATGTTGGATAATTGAAGCGCTTGTACTTTTAATACTTATTAATGAAAGTTGGTTCACGGTTGGGCCTATCGCACTCCGGCAATCTTATCTAACTTAAAACTGATCGGATTAGAAATACAATGCCAATCTCATCAAGCATTAGAATTCAAACGCATGACTATTCATTCAATAAAGTTCGTCTATATATATATATATATATATAGCTGTTGAGTATCGTTACCTTCCTCGAAGACAAGCTTAAGGAAGCTTCAACATGGGAATTTGGCCCCCCTTCCATTTTTTACGGAGCATCTATTGTCCAATAGGGACGGTCAGTCAGTTCTGCCAGATGGTCCAGATTCAAATTCGATGCAACCATCAAATTTTAAAAGAAAAGGTAGTGGGGTTTCTTTGCTTTTTTAAATTATAAATAAAGGTGATGCTAACTAATAAGAAATTTGACAGGTAGACGATAATGTGTGTGAACAGTGAGGTGAAGGTCTTTGTCGTGGGTCGTACTACTTGATTCTCTTTAACGGCTATTGGCCTGCCCTACTCCTAAAACCAACGGCCAAATCGCAAACCAAAAACATCCGAATCGAACTTTCTCAACGTCTTCCAATGCCTACACGGCATTTAAATATTATTTTAATTTATTTTTTTTTTAAAGGAATATGCTGGTCCTATTTGTGCGGCTTTAATTGCTGCCTTCACACCCGTCCCATCTCGCTCACGTCTTTATATTTGAAAATTAGAACGTGAATCACGGGCTGGGGTTTTATTTGCTGGCTGATTCAGCTATCTGCGATAACATTTCTTCCGCCGGTCAATTTCTTTATCGTATTTTATTAGGTTATGGATAACAAGTTTTTGTCCTAAGGATAATACTTGAATGGACGACCTCAACATTTGCTAACTTTTAAAAAAAAAAAAAAAAAAAATTAATTAATTAAAGAATAAAATGACAAAATGACAAAATGACAAAATAAATTGAAATTTGATACGCGATGCGGACACAAAGATGTAGGTCTCCCAACAATTTACAAGAGATAAAATGGATATTCTTACCTACCCGTGGGTAACATAAAACACTAGCATTATCCTCCCCTTTCACAACTTTTGGTGCTCTCGTTTCCTTTAGACAACATTGATACACGCAAGTTTTCTCCTTTGTTGTTTTTTTTTTTTTTTTTTGAATATTATCTGCACAGGCCAACATTCTGTCAATCTACTTTCGGTAAGAACCATATTCTCACAAAATCCGCTATTGGCCTAGGAAAAGAGATTGGTGTAATTACAGGCAGGTAAGATTGACAGTTATGAAGAAAGAGACGTATTAACATGACATTTAGCAAATCAAAATTTTAACCTTTAAAATTTTATCATCATTATAATTTTTTCTTCTTTTCACTTTTTCACAAATTTTTTCATTCTCTTTTCACCTTTTTAACCAACTCCTAAAATTTTCTTCCAAATGCCATGTAAATTTTATTTTCTTAATGGTTTTTACCTACCATTTGTAAGCATTCTATTCACCCAGTTCAGCCTTGAATGGGCTTTTGGTATCATGAATAGGAACTCGTCCTCGCAGTCCTTTCTGGGCTCGGGTTTTGACATCGCACAGTCAAGACGTCCCATTCGTCTTGGGCACGAATTGAATGCCAGCCCAGAGACTTGGCCTTTGGTGTACATTGAGCCCATAACCGGATGAAAAAATTATTTGCAGCTTTTTACGCTCGGCACCCTTCTTACTAAAGTCGAGACCGGAATTCTTTAGATGTATATAAATCACTGCATCAGAAAAAAGGCAAAAAAAAAAAAAAAACATTTTGCATGTCCAGTGGGTTTAGCCCGGTGAATCATGTATAGTTTTTTGTTGAGTAATACATCATCTTACTTGTCAATTCTTTTTGGGCTTTTATGTTTTTTTGGGTCCTTATTAGTATTTGAAGCCCAGTGGGTTTAGCCTGGTGAATCATGCTGTTCTGGAGGTCTATTTGCTTGCAACAACGCCCTCAATTCTCCTCCCTCTAGAGATATAGCGGAGACCACTCTAGAGTCTTGAAACATAGTACGTAGATACCTATTTTTCTAATTAATTACCTAGTACGTAAACATAGTACGTAGATACCTCTCGCTTGTCTTCCTTGTGAGCCTTGACTCCCAAGCCTCACCCACACAACTTCACGTGGCTCACTTTGCGCATCCCAGACGTATCGCTTTCCACATTTTTCTGAGCCTTTGATCTCAAGCCTGCCCGAACTGCCACATTCTAGTTCTGTTCCTTTTCGAGATTTCAACGTAGATGTGACGTTCCTTGGAGCATAATTTCTAGAGTTTTACTAGCTTATGGTCCTGCTATTTATCTCAATTGGCTGTTATGTATCAGAGCTAATGTCTCTGTCTCCACTCCAAGAGGGGAAATTACACTTTACCTTGTTCTTATGGCTCGATCTTGTCGGATAGACTGTGCCAGGCAAAGTTAGGTGCGGAACCCATAACCATGCACTAACTATGCCATCCATATAAAGCTTTTGCCCTTTTGGTTCAGGAATTATATGCTGTCCATGTCAACCTTTTGCGCTTTTTGTGTTCTGCACAGTCTACTGTTGGTTGGTCACTGCATAGCTGCTGCCTTTTCAGCTTTTCTGGTGATAAAGAATACATTCGCAGTCACCGTTTTCGGTGGGCAATAATCTCACTGTTAAATTTTATGTGATTAACAGAGAAATCTTAAAGACTTGCGTGATACCAAAGCTTTTGAAGATGCAAATATTAGTAGTTCTTGTTGTTTGAACGAGGTCAATATTCACGTGCACTTCTATACAGATAGTACAATAGAGAAGACATCTAGGATTTATATATGGTCGACAATATTCATAACACAAGGATGTAATTCCACCTTAACTTATATGCCGACTCTATCCCTCTTGGGCCCAACAAACGGGTTTGTTTGACCGATTGGATTCCAATGAATTAATGGCATTCTATTCATGAAAATGCAAGAAGTTACACAAAATAAATGCAACAGCTTTGGTTTAGATACTGATCGCAATCAGCTTCTACTTTCCGTCTAGACCCATTAATTTCTGCAATTGGAGTACAAATGGGAGGTTAGGCTTGTGAATTAGCAAGCAGCCGACGATTGGGAGATTCTTGTCGTCACTAGTCCCACTACCAGACAATCAGAATCGATACTCTCTTTATGCAAGTCGTAAACTTTGACTACTTTTTTGCTTTTAGCGGCGAGATCAGCAAAAACATGATTCTCCCGCGCGGCAGTTTTGGTTTTTATTTACCATCCCTATTCCTATCTTTCTCCCCACAACTTAAAACGAGATCAGGGAATGACAGGCTTTGCTCTTTTGTCGGCAAGTAAAGAATGTAGTAGACACGGGTGTCGAAAAGGAACGAGAAGCACCTTGTTCAAACGTAGTTGTTTGGTTTAATAAATTCTTTTAAGTGAAGGGCAGAGGACAAATATTAGTTGGGTGGTGCCGATTTTATGAGAGAACCTCTAGTGCCTTGAAACTATCGGTTGGAGGACATAAAATTGACGGTGCCATCTAGACCTGGGGCTGGGGGTGGTTTGAGAATTGCTTGTTTGTTGTCGAGAGGTACAAGCCGGCACAGACTAATAGTTCTGAACCAGACGTGATGTTGGAGATCCATAGACAACTAGACTGTTCAAACCTTATTCTGCATCAGTGGTCGCAAGACATCGTATCTCTTTCTCTACGTTCACAAACCTACAAAGTAACCAACGCATAGATTTATTGCTTTAGGACCAAAAGAATAGATAAACTAAAGTTCTACCAACCGCATAAGAAAGAATGCATTGCAGGGGGAGGAGGGGGGAAGGTAAGGTGCCTGGGGCAGAGGGAAGAAACTAGTCCATAATAGCATACAGCTGGCGGTCATTTTCCCGCTGGGGTCCAGGCCAAACAGTCCCTTGATGCCGGTATCTTAGGGGCTGTTCAATTACCCTTGCTTTGTCCATTGATTCACGTAATTTGAGTAGTGACAGTTG
This sequence comes from Morella rubra, assembly GCA_003952965.2. Classification (NCBI taxonomy): domain Eukaryota; kingdom Viridiplantae; phylum Streptophyta; class Magnoliopsida; order Fagales; family Myricaceae; genus Morella; species Morella rubra. Next base: position 25,614,190 of record CM025856.1, read on the forward strand.
TTATCAGCACACTTCTAAATCATCCCATCCCATCACAGATTCCCAATTTTCAGTTTTCAAATGCATTTTTCTCCGGAAGTTTTGCGTATCAGATCATACATGGCAGTAAAATTGGAAGAGACCTTTGTAGCGAGCCTCTTGTTCTATGATTAGGCCAATCACGAGGGTCTGTTGTAACTATAGCATATTGTGAGTAGACAGGTTGGCTATGTTGGCAACAAATTTTAGATATGTCCGTTTTCTTTGTTTTTTTTAGCATTCAAAAAATCTTACAATTCTAAAATCGAATATGTTTTTTAATATCACTTAAAAATAAGAGAAATGTTTGGTGTTCTTCTTGAGTTCTTCCCAGATTCTTCTAGAAAGAATCCAATGTTTAGGATTAATTTTAGAAGTGGGCCATATACACTCAGAGATCTTTAACCGTTGATTATATTCCAGAAGAATCTAAGAAGGACACTAAGCAGTTCTCTAAAAACAATTGCAACACGCATATTAATAAAATTAACATTACTTAAAAATTTTCAAAACACTAAAAATACTTAAAAAACATTCTAACCGAACATCTCTTAAAAAGAACAAATGACAAATTCAGATTGTTCTTCAGGACAAAATATTCAACGAAGCCTAATCATATGTTTTAATTATGATGTACTGGCATGACTGGACAATCTAACCATATTTATTCCTCATTATTTGACTCTTTCTGCGCACCATCCTCCGAGTTAAATCCAACGTTTAGCGACCAACATAGAAATGAGACATCGTTGAACAGACTTTTAGGCATCTGTATCTTAATCCAGATTTTATTTCTGAATAATTTGTTGTATAAGCCTGCCCAAGAAAGAAATAAAGTTTACCCTTCCTAATGTCCGTCCCCAAAATCCCAAAGTTTTATAAAGTTGGTTTCTTGGAAGCCACTCCATGGGGTGTGAGTTTATATATGTATACGTACACGTTATCAGACTTTGCCTTCCATATAGCATCCTTCTTATTCAAGCCTCCTCTTGATGATTTTCTCTCTTTTATCAATCTTTCCAGATCTCATCAATTTGTGGTGCTCAGCCCCTTTTTCTTCCTTGTTTGATATTGACACTTTTGATTCCTCGTGTTTAGTGGTTGATAGAATAACTTAAGAGCACCCATGGCAGAAACGGCGAAGTACAGAGCGGATGGTGTATTTGGTTGTGGTTTTATTGGAGGAATCTTCCAACGCCAGAGCTACTGGCCAAGAAAAATTTCTGTGCATTCACTACCGCCAGACAGTAGCAATGATTTATTGAAGGCACCAAGCATCGATAATTCCAGGAGGCAAAGCAGCAGCTCCGTTAAGTCTGCTTGCATAACATCCACTCTAGGCAATAATCCATCAAACCTCAGTGAACAACCTGCAAGGAACTCTATCTCCGTTTATCCCAGGACTTCAATTTCTCACAGGAAAGCTGAAGGTCGAAGACTTTCTGATGCTGCAAGAAGCTCAACTTCGTCTTCCACTAGTTCATGCCGAAGAAAGGTGTCACAATACGCGGACTTGGGCGATGCAAGACAGCCAAAGAGAGAGCCCGCCGACAACTGTACAGACCTTACGAGGATGATAAATTGACCCCGAGAAATTAAACGAAAGCAAAGCCCTCGTTCGAGCGGCCACTTCAAGCAATGTAGCGCTTTCAGGCCCCCTGGGCAACTTGAGGCAGACAGGGCCTGGGAAATTATTAGGAAATAAAAGTGCTGGTACCCCTGTTAAGACCGTGGATCACCTTTCTAGAAATCTTAAAGAGAAAAGCTCCGTGCTGAACTCCAAAAATGGCTTTGGGAAACTTGGTGGCAGTGTTATTATGGGCAACATTGTCAGGAAGAATAGTGATGACTCGAGGCAGTTTCGAGGTGTGATCAATAAATTGGATCCTGAGACATTTAAGGCTATGGGAAATGAGGCATATAAGCAGGGTAGATTTGAAGAGGCCTTAGTTCTATACGATCAAGCTATAGCTCTCGACTCAAATAACTCCATCTGTCATTGCAATAAAAGTGCCGCTTTGATAGGCCTGGGCCGGCTTGCGGAGGCAATCTTTGAATGCCAGGAAGCCATCCGGATTGAGCCTTCATATCAAAGAGCTCATCACCGCCTGGCAAAGCTTTATCTCAGGTATTCAGTGGAGATCGAAGACAACATTGTATGCCTGCTTGTTTTTTTCTGTTGAAATTTCCATTAAGAGAGAATGTCAATTGTCCAATCTGCAGAGTAGGAGAATCAGAGAACGCACTATATCACTATAAACACTCAGGCGCCTACGCTGACTCGGAAGACACAGGCCAAGCTCAGGCTCTTGAAAAACAACTCAGCAGGTGTACCGAGACTCGTAAGCTAAAACAGTGGAATACTTTGCTAAAGAACACCCAGCGGGCGATATCATCCGGTGCTGACTCGGCACCTCAGGTTGGTTCCCATATCATATAGAAGCTGGAGGGTATTATTTGCCCCCTTTGGTTATGCTTTTGTTATTATACTATTCGCCACCTTGGCTATTTTAATTTTCTCATTATGATTCGTGAAGGTCTACGCTCTACAAGCCGAGGCTTTACTGAACCTTTGCAGACATGAAGAGGCCTATGCCACCTACCAGAAGGGACAGAACTTCAATATTGATTTGTGTACAAAGGCGTTTGGCCCGGCTGGTAGTGCTTATATAATGATGATTCAGGCACGTATTCTCTTGGCAGCTGGCAGGTTAGTTAAGAGTAACTTGCTCTGATATGTATCAATTTTTCTTTTTCTCATGAGCAGGGGTTTTCATCTTACACTAGGTATAATTACTGTGGGGCTAATCTAGTACTATTGGCCCAGAAATTATCCGGTTTGTATGGGATGAGAGGATTTTAAAAACTACATATTAATCGAGGTGTGCGTAAATTGATCTGGACATCTAGTTATTAAAAAAAAAAAATTCATACAACTACGTTGTAACCTGAACTAAACGTGAGAATTCAACTGTTCAGCCATGACATGACATAAATCCTAGACCAAATTTTCTCTCCTTTTGTTCTGTCTACTGTTTTCTTGGTATAATTACTGTTGTTCACCCCACAAATCGAAAGGAAAGCCAATAAGCTAAAGTTGTAGGCACGTGTTTCCACAGGTTTGAGGATGCTGTGGCAGCATCTCAACATGCAGCTAAACTAGATCCAAGCAACAAGGAGGTGAATACGGTGGTAAAGAGGGCTAGAGCGATGGCATCAGCTCGATTGAGTGGTAACATACTCTTCAGGGCATCAAAATTCTCGGAAGCATGTGCAGTGTACAGCGAAGGACTAGAAAATGATCCATACAACTCTGTTCTGTTATGCAACCGGGCAGCCTGTCGGTCCAAGCTTGGTCAATTTGAGAAAGCTGTTGAAGATTGCTCTGCAGCTCTTAATTTGCAGCCTTCTTACAGCAAGGCCAGACTACGAAGGGCAGATTGCAGTGCCAAGGTAATCTTTTTTTATATTTCTCGCTCACAAGAGAGTGGATCCTGTTTTACCGGGCCAATACTTACAAGCTAAAACTTGTAGTGAGAACTGAGAAGTTAATGTTTTTCTTGTTCTGTTTAAACCAGTTGGAAAGGTGGGAAGCTTCAGTTCAAGACTACGAGATGTTGATAAGAGAGACTCCTGGGGATGAGGAGGTCGGCAGGGCTTTGTTTGAGGCTCAGGTGCAGCTTAAGAAGCAACGCGGCGAAGACATTAAAGACCTAAACTTCGGTTCAAATTTGACTCTCATCACTAGCACTGAACGTTTCAGACACTTCATAACCTCACCCGGTATATCCTCTCATCTCTTTTATTGGCACAGCGCTTGGCTTTATCTGGTTTGGCAGCTAGAAGAGGCTCCTAGACACCAGAAAATTTAACCTGTTGGTGTAAATGACAGGGATGACCGTAGCGCTCTTTTGTAATAAAACTAACCACAAGCAGGTGTTGCAAGTTCTGGAGCAAGTTCGCAAGAGATTTCCATCTATCAACTTCCTCAAGGTTTGTACGGGATAACTACCTCCACTTTTTGGGTTTCTCCGAGTTGGGGCCATGTTAGTGCTATTAGACCCGAGACGCTCATTAAACTTGAAGTGATGCAAAATGAATGATTTGGATGCCATGGTTTTCTAATGGTTTCTGACATTCTAATATATACAACGTATTGATCGATAAATTCAGGTTGAGATCGAAGACCACCCCTACTTAGCAAAATCAGAGCGTTTGAGCTCCGTTCCGGCCTTCAAGATATACAAGAACGGAGCAAGAGTAAAAGAAATTCCTGGCAACAACTGTGAAATGTTAGAGAGTTCCGTCAAATTGTACAGCAGTTGAAGATCAATAATTGCATAAAAGTGAAAAGAAAAACGGATAATCTGTGCAAAGGAGCTTCGCAGTTCGCAAAGAAGGGCCCTTTGCAATACTTTAAACAGAGCTTATTGAGTATGATCAATTACTTTGCTGGCATTGCACACAAAGTAGAAAAGTAGAGAGGGAATCCGCTTGGTGAGAAATTTTTTAGTGTCTTTGTATTACACAATGGGTTTTGTTTCCTTGCTTTTGAATGTGTATTGACAACTTAGCAAAAGAGATTTTTTTTTTTTAGTTGAACTTCTGTTTTGTGTTAAAACATAATTTTTTTTTTTCCTACAAAGGTGATTTTCATTTTACTGAAAATTTTAGAAGAATACAAACGGTGTTTTGAGGCGAGTACAAACAACAGAGCATAGAACTCATTATAATATCATTTTAAAGCTCAAAGGGTTATATATCGATTGGTTTTAAAGGCTTGATTCTAACTAGTCATTGAAGCCTCAACTAAGCAAGTCGAAAGACTCGAAAATATCTCCGTCGAAAATGACGGTCGCCAGAAGAGTGTATAGTCAAGTACTTCGCTCCTACTTTCCTGAAAGATCATCTGTACCAACACAAAAAAATAGCGGGATGCACAACAAAAAGTGGCTAGAGAACACGCAAAAAAACCACCGGAACAGTAGCTGCAATGAAGATTTGAGCTCAAAGGCCGGAAGTCGCCAAACTGGGTGGTCAGCACCTGTTCCCTCCCACAGAAAAATCCTATTCAAACAAAATTCAAAAACGCAATAAAAACACATCTAAGGTATAGGGTAACAACTCTTCTACCGAACAGCCCCCAAATGATGGGCCTAGAACGGACCACGGTCTCAACCATTAGCAGCTCTCTTTGTGCCACCTATGCTGGGCTAGAAGGGGCTAATGTCTCTTTACTACTCCCACGTAGGCCATAGCAGCCTAGCAGGCTTGAATGATTTCCAGCGGGCTTTTGATGTTTGAATTTGTAGCGTACATAAAAACAAAGAGGTGGAAATTACTAAAAGGACTCGAACTCAATCATGGGTATATAAGACTTAAGCCCCCGTATTGCAGCTGAATTAGCAATTTCGCCGATACATAAATCTCTGAGAAAACCTTTAATTGGATCCTCCTAACCATTCCATATCACTAATTTAAGTTATTAGAGGAGATTAATTAAGCCATATGTATGGTAAGATAAACGACATCATAATGGGTCAGTATTAGGACAGTAAACTTTTCTTTGTCGGACAGTTTCTTTTTATAACCATTTTAAACAAACTAATTATTAGAAAGCAAAGGAAAAAAGAAGAAGAAGAGATTAGGTATCGTCGAGATAGAAAAATTGAAGAAATTAGAAGGCAAGAAAATCACATTAACATGCCCAGCAGCTTAGAAGGTCCTGAATTTTGCAGGAAGGCAGTAAGACCACCCGGGAACTTAATTTAAGCAAAATTTTCTATATAATTTTTTCTCAAGAATTAGGAAAACGTTTAGTAACATAAAGTTTATGACTGCAAATGATATAGAACTTTATTGTTAAGCGAGAGAGATTGCGAGATAGGGAATGTGCTTGAAGATTTTCATGAAATATATTCTGATTTATATGGAAAATTAGTACATGTTGGACTTATGCATGGCGAAAATGTACATGGAAGCAAAAACCTTCTGTCCAGGAAAAAGAAAGAAAAGCTGTACAAATCTGATACAACTTTTATATCACAGGAGGAAGGAATAAACACAACAAAGGTTATAGTACTATAGTGGGGACTAGTTGAATTCTCCAGTTCCACGGAGGATCTCAATAAAAATTTTAACCAAAACAAACCAGAGAAAACGAAATAAAAAAGAGTAAAATATTACTTGGAAAAGAATTAGAAATTAAGATAGAAAAACCACTAATTCACCAGGATCATCTTTTCCAACTTCGACTCCTTGAAAATGGATCTCTCATTCCACCAGAAATCCATGTCTCCTTTGCTATATCCGATGAAAACTTGTAGAAATCAGTGTCGTATTTCATCACGATCATGCTCTCTCTCTTTGCTCTCTTTTCTTCCTCCATTAAACACTTTAAACTCTTCGTTTTTCTCTTTTCTTTTCTTTACCTTTTTCATTTTTCTCTTTTTCTTCTACTTCTACTTCTTCTTCTTCTTCCTCCTCCTCCTCTTCTTCTTCTTCTTTTTTTTCTCTTCCAACCAGCCTTTTGCAGGGGCTGATCTACAGCGCATTAGCAACAATGCGTTTGGCGGAGGCGCAGGAGGTGCAGCAACAGATTCATCATCAGAAGGCCTATATCTGTCCTTTTTATCTTGTTTGAAGAGCCTATTGTCTTGATTTTCCTGTAATACCATAAACCATTTGGAGAAGGCTGTTCTTGAAGTCTCATTGCCGTCACTTCCCTCAGTCCCCAGTTGATTTTCTCGATATTCTTCCTCTTCTTCTTCATCATCCTCGTCCTCAGTAGTGATATCCGACTCGGGAAAGGCCCCAAAGCAACGAAAATCAAATCTTATGTTTCGTAAACACGTCAAGAACTGCATTATATCTTTCTTGAACCCTAGAGTTTCAGCCCAACCGGGTCTCCTCTTCTGTTGTCTGTTGTTATGAATTCTCTCAATTTCTTCCATGACTGATTGCCAACTCTTGCATGAACTGGTCTTGGGCCTGACCTTGATCTGCCCGGCACAAGTGACTTTTGGAGAGGTCGGTTCGGAGATCTCTGCGCCCATCGACTTGGTTTTAGCCCAGAGCAGGGGGCTGGCTTGACCAGCGCCTCTGGTGCTGGATCTCTTGAGGGGGTGTGGTGATGGTTGTGGTTGTGGTTGTGGTGGCGCTTGTTCGTTCTGAAGGCCTCGCTGGGCTGCGTATGGGCTTAGGCATTAGTGTTAGATGGGCCCGAGAAGGAAAACACACCAACAGATCTGCTGAAGGAGCTGCTTTGGCTTCTCTTCCCTTCATGGCGCCCTTCCTTTCCTCCTTTCCCTTCTTTTTTCTCGTTTCTTCCCCACCGTTTCTTTCTGTTTTTAGATCTTCTGCCTGCCTGATGGATTGCATATGGTTTCTAGGGATCGAGTGTCTTTGGATGGTTTTTAAAAGAAAGCAGGGACTGAGAGAGAGGGTCAGGGACTGACAGCTTTCATCTGCTTTTGCCTTTATGTTACTTCTCTTTACTATCTGTTTGTTCAATTTTCTAGCACTTCTTTTGGCTCCCCTTTGAAATGGGGTCACAAGGGGGCTGCTTTCTCAGCCCAACTTTTTTTTTTTTTTTTCTTTTCTAATGGTTGCTAAAACACCTTATTAAATATAAAGAAAGGTGAATACGAAAGTTGAACCACGAGCCTTGTTTTATAATCCAATCATACCCTCAACTTGTGAGCCCATGCCAGTTAATACTCATCCCCCATTGCTGGTACCCACAAATCCATTTGCAACTACCAAACAGCCCTTCCTATGGAACCCACAACATTTACGGGAATAAAGATTACCTTCTTTTTTTTTGGGGGGGGGGGGGGGATGGTTTGTTGGTATTTCATTTTCCACTGATTAGTATAGGTGTTTGATGTCTTTCTGATTTTTTATTATTACGAGTTTTAAAAAGGGAGATTTTTGTGATTAGTAGAATTAATTAAGAATAGTAGAAGTCGAAGACAATAGAAAACGATTTTCTAGTCCAAGGAGATAGAAAGCTCACCGAAAGTCCCATGAGGGAGGGGGCAAAAAGGGGACTAACTAATGTGAGGGTGCCATGATGAAGGGAGTATTAATGCACTTGAGAGCAAGCGAGGATATGGCCCCGCTAACCACTACCCCTTGCGTTCGTATTAGACTTCTCTCCCCTTTTGGGGGACCTTTCACGAAGAATCTTAGGGTACTCCCTCTCTCTATGATTTATATTCGTTATTGTCATGTTGCGTGTGAGATAGAAAAAGAGAGAGAGAGAGAGGGGTTTGTGGGGACGCCACTTTTCCATATGGGTTCCTTTTTTTCTCTTGTTTAAATGTGTTAAAGAAGAGTTAATTTTGTGCTTTAAAAAAAAATGTAAATCTTCGTTAGACCTTAACAAAGAAGGCAGAAAATAAGGTCAAAAAATGACGGCAAAAGGGATTTAGAGCGAAGGGAGACGTGCCGATCTATGCCACTTTGAGCTCAAATTTACAAAAACAGATGATGAGGGGTGGGTAGGGGGCTTATAAAGTCGTTAAACTTATATTAAATCAATTCCGTAGCAGTGGCGTTCGATGCTTACAAAAACACAACTCCTTTGTATATATGTTTAATCTCATGCTAATTAGCTGGAATCACGTTACTGAAATTCTATTGGTACCTTTTTTAGGAAGCACCAAACTTATTCCTAAGCGTTTTAGCATTTAGATAGGGACTCGAGAAATTTTTTACACGCTTTGAATGCAACGGGTTGCCAATTAAAACATGGCGGGCTTTGCTCAAACTTTTGAAACCATCTGAATTCTGAAGCCATAACAGTCGCTATATACTTTCCATTAATAGTATAGCTAGTACAAGCTGCCAACGACTGTTTTATCCGCCTCTTATACAGTTCGAGGGTCTTAAGTTTTTAGGGCAACCTTTTTTTGTGGCGGAACAGTTAAGAAAAGGAAATTGATCGGTACAAAAGCATGCAGGCCGAGCTAGAGATCAGGGTCAGAAGTTTAGGTTAATGCAATGTAGTGGGTGCGTGTGTCCCGACCTTTTGTATTATAATTGAGACATGTAGGGTGGGTAGAAGATGCAAAGAATGGAGAAGTTGAGCTTTAAATAAACAACTGGTTTGCCTGTGGGATCCTCATCCGTGTAGATGATATCAAAGACAAAGCAAAAGGATTCCTCTCTATCATTCCTGGCAGCAACCCTATCCCTAGTCCTCTCATTGTTTAGGTCCACAGGACCAATTTGTCAAAAGTAGGTTCGGCTATATATGTACTCAATGGGCAACGACACTTAACAAGGCCTAGCTAATTATTTGGGTTCTACACAAAAGTTCTCCGCCTGAACGTGAAATTAGGGAAATCGATTAGCATACCGGTCCAGAAAACCTAAAGTTGCAGCTAGAAAGTTCTGCGAATAACTTTGAAGCTTTGTTGTTGGAATAAAGAAACGGCTTATTTCATCGGGAAATCATTGGCGATGCTTAAACTAACAGGGCAAAAAACTTTGGAGTACAAGGTTGGATAATTGGATTGCTTTTCCATGTATGAACCAATCTTTGTTCCCCGCCCTGTTAATTATGATCACGGAAAGATGGATATGTAACAGGATCGGTGGCCCTTCATAATGGCATCCATTGTTGATTATTTAACGTATGATTTCCAGACTCAGGTGCTAAGAGGGTGCATTAATTGTTATCGTAATCACAGTGCGGCTTCCTAGCTATGATTACAATTTTATTAAGATATATGGTGCTTTTTTTATTTTAAGAAAAAAAAAACTCGAGATTTAAATAATAATTTACACCTGCGGCTGGACACGTATAAGCAGCCCGTGGAACTGTCTCCGTCGGCAAAACTCGGATGCAAGGATCGATGGCCATTCATAATACAACAATGGGCTGACATCTGGGCCAACGCATGATCTGGTTGAGTTTTGGGAAATGTAACAGCGGACTGGGTTTTGAGTTTTGAGGTCCAGTTAGACAGGCCCAAATCCTATCTCGTTCGATTTGCTGGGCTTTGAGGTGAATTAACCGCTCTACTACCTGATTCATGTCAAATCCTTATCTTATGAGAGGCCACGACTGTTTTCAGTTGGGCCTTTGTAATTTCATTAATCCACTGACAGAAACACGAAGTCGAGAGGTTGCATGTTCTAATGAAAATCAGACTACGTACTCTAAAAGTCATAGATCCAATAATAAAATAGGCGTCAAAACGAGCAACCGTCGTGATCATTTGCGAACGCGGCTATAAGACGGAAAGATTATACTCAGCAACAATGGAGGGACGGAGACCTTGTTGGGCCAAGATTTGAACCCGGAATCTGTAGTTTCAAAGATGCTTCGATCTAGGCCCAGCCCAGCCATCCACAGCCGAACTAATTCATTTATTTTGTACCAAGATGCAGACAAATATACTGGCCTACTGGCTACCCGAAAAACTGATGCATCTATTTTCACTGAATTATTGCTCTTGTTAACCAAGACGCGTTCCGAAGATATCCAGCCATCATCAGTTGTAATAAATAATTGGAAACAAAAACAAAACTCCTGTCACCAGTCAATTACCCAGCAGTTCCACACCCAGCGAACGGTTGGCATTTTATGGGTTTCGGACCCTTTTTCTCGGACGGTTGTCCTTGTTTTCATTTCAGCTGCCTCTTCTCCACTACATACTCCATTTTCGCAAAACCTCTCTCTCTCTCTCTCCAGTCCACGCAGGAAGTCCAGAGAAGTCAACTCAGTTAAAAGGTTTTGATTTATTAACTAGCAAAAGTGGTGCGAAAATAAGCCGTTTCTGCATGGTCCAATTAGAGGAATTCGAAGACCATCAATCTAGTAGCTTCAGTCGTGGAAAAAAGAAATGTGTTCATTACCAGCGAAACAACCCGGTGTCTGGCGCAGAAAAAAACACTACAAAAAAAGTAAATGTTCATTGTTTGAAGCCAAACCACAAAGCCTTTATTCAAACAGAAAACAAGGCATTTACTTCTTTTAACTCTCTCATATCTGCTGAAAGGAAACATACAACAACAAGGATAAACGTAAAAAGACGCAAGAAAAAGGACATGGTGGTCTTAGAGCGAGCGCTACGAACTAGACCGACCAAAAGGCCCCCTCTCTCAGATGAGATTATCCACTTTCTTTATTTCTTCGGTTTTGGTTAAGAAACAAGAAGTTAAATTAAAAGGAGTTCCTAGTTTGTGGTCCACCGTTTCAGGTAGCTGACGAAGTCTTGAGCTAGTCAATGCTTCCCTCACTACAAGGCCTCCCCATACAATATCCACTTTCTTTATTTCTTCGGTTTTGGTTAAGAAACCCTTAGCCCCGAAACAGCCTCCATAAGCCACCTTTCGGCATCTTGCTCCACCTCGGCTTCCCCATATTCGCTTGCACTTGAACTCGCGGCCCTTACCACCACAAGTGTCGGACTGTCCACCCATTCTCCTCCCTTGAGGTCCAGCTTCGGCACGTGTCTCATTTTGATCCTTACGTTCGGCACCTTAGTCCTACGGCGGAGCCGATCCTCCAACGAGTTCCGATTCTCTGTCGCGTTGTTCACTAGGCCAAAGTGCGCCGCCAACGCCGCCACGGCTGCAAGTCCCTCAAACCTCTTTCCGTACTGCACCCTCACTACTTCCCTGAACTCCTTAAGGTCCTCCTTGTCGAACACCATCGTGCCCTCTCCTTCCTTGTCCTCCATCACCACCCTCTCCAACTCCTCGTTCTTCCCCACCACCTCCCTCAGCAGACTGTGCCTCGCCGAAGCCGCTACCAGCGCGCTGATCGTCCACCCCACCCTCTGCTTCAGCCCTCCCGAGAGTTGCATGTCGAAGAAGTCCGCGGGTACCTCCGTTGGAGGAGATGCTCGGATTTCACGGAATCCGAAAATGACGCAGCTCCTCAGGGTACGTCCAAAGTTGGCTTTCCACTTGACGACGGCGTTCTTCTCCAGCTTGAGGTCACCAGAGGGGAGCATGATGTGGAGGTCTCGGATGCTCTCGAACCCACGAAGGATCCTTCCGGGCGAGTTCAGCACGGAACGGGTCCGGATCTGGGGGGCATTGAGCGAGAAGAAGCCGTTCAACAACTTAAAGACGGACCTGACTAAGGTCAGGACGGCCGAGTTGTCGATGCCCGTCTCGGAAGCGATGACACAGTCGAGTTTCAGGATGAGGTATTCGGTGTTAGGGACGAGCGAGTTGAATCGCTTGCAGACGGCCCGGCAGCGGATCAGCGTCTTGACGTCGGAAACGGAGTTGAAGATGATGACAATGAGCGCGTCAGGGACTCGATCGAAGCCGTCCATTACTTTGCGTAGAAACGTAAGTTTGAGTGTGATGTTCGAGGTGCTGCCTGGGCCATTAAATAGAAGTTGTGGATGAGAACCGAAACCGTTGGACCGGTGCCACACTGCCACGAGGAGAGTGGGACCTACACTGTTTCCTCAAAACTTCAAAACCTACCTTGCTTTGTCATATTTCTTGTTTGATCCCTGCGATCGATTCATCCTATGTGGATGGCCAGATGGCATGGCCGATGGCACCAATATATACTGATATACGTACTAATACGGTGACGTTAGGACTATGAGAACATGAGATGACACGTATCCTGCACTTGGCAAACCCATGTCTTTCATCTTTAGTCAAGAAAAAGAGAGTGAAGCCGAAATCTGAAGTGCCAACTGTTGGGTTTGGTCCGAAGAAAACTGACTCAAAAGTGCCATTACATGTTTTTGGCGCGAAAAATCAGTCGCTAAGAACCGCTAGGTGATTCTATTTTGACCCTGTAAACCTCCACTAATATTGGGGAGTCTTTGAGGTCCAAACTTACCCTTCCAGCCTTCCTCTCTCGATCTCTCCCTCTCTGGGACTTCCTCTTTCCCGTGCATGCAAGACTTCTCGATCCTCCATTGATTGCACCGTAATACAGAGCTCCCCCCTTTATTTCCTCGCCACCGCTCCCCATTTTCCCATGGAGGAGCGGGACCCACCAGTTGGTAATGAAGATGCTCCATCGAAACAAAGCCAAACAGAGGAACTTGCAGCTGCCTTCCGCCCCGGCACCTACGTCGTCCAGGTCCCCAAGGACCAAATCTACCGCGTCCCACCCCCAGAGAATGCCCTTATAGCTGAACGACATCGAAAACCGCCTGTCAGCAAAAACAAAAAGAGGCCGTGCCGTTCTTGCTACTTGTGTTTCTGTTTTTGGGTGGTTGCTGTTGTGCTACTTCTTGGCCTGATAGTTGGCATAATCTGTGTCTTGCTCAAGCCCGAGGATCCTACATTCTACGTTGAACGTCTTGCGGTCAAGAGTAATTCACCTTCTCGCAATCAGCTGCATTCGCATCCTGAATACGACGTTACGTTCAGAGCCAATAATCCAAATGCGAAAATAGGCATTTTGTACAAGGAAGGTGGTGTTGCTTCCCTTTCCTTTAGGCAACGAGAGATTGCTGTGGGAAAATATCCCAATTTCTACCAAGACAATAAGAACTCAAAACAATTTCGTATAGTTTTTCATGGCTCTAACGATATTGCGATGTTGCCTACGGAGATTGAACAAAGCATGACAAGCCACTATCCAAAAGTCCTCGTTACTTTCTCCGTAAAGATGGATATTCCAGCACGATTAAGAATTGGCCAATTGAACAGTGGAAGCCTCATATTTGTTATTGCCTGCGATGTGACGGTGGATACATTGGCTATGGATACCCGTATTCTATCCCAGAAATGTCGTACCAAACGCCGCCTGTAAAGGGCGTTGTTTAAAGAGGAAGAGTTGCTGGTGATAGTGGTGGTCGTAGAAGTTCCTCGATTTTTTTTTTCTTTTTAAATTATATATATATAGGTATATACATATTGTTCTTCCTCCTCCCTTGCTCCCATTTAAAGCCTAACGATATGATGCTAGGAATTGAATGCTCACCGTCTTGTAATTTCTTCATCTTCTGGTACTCTTGAAATTGTATAATCACGTGGCAGCGTCGCTAGAGCTATAGGCTTTATAGCTAGATTGGAGGCATTCGCTTTTTTAACGAATTATAAGGTGATATATTTTGAGAATATAAATTTTATATTTAAAAAATGTTGGAATATATTTTTGTTCAACTGCAGTACGTACTTTAGACTACCGTTTTTGCTTTCTTAGTCAACGTTACGTATATATGGTTAGAATGTATGGATCATATATATATATGGGTCATGTACATGACATCCATACATTTAGCACGGCGATTGAAAACGTACTAGTTTTCAGGAACAAGAGACGGCCGGGGGCCGGCCAAGTGATCTCCATGCGGTAAGCATTGTTGACAAGAGACGTGGGCCAAGTGGCCTTTCATGCAGAAAGAACTACTGAGAAGAAGAAATCTTTTGAATGACATTTTTGACGTATAGCTACATAATGGTCATATCGTAATAGTTCCTAACATTTCAACTGTCAGAAAACGGAGACATAAGCCACGTGGATGCCACGCGTTAAGAAGCCTGCCAGTTGTAATGAATTAAAAGATAAGAAACGTACGGTTTTTGGTTTTAAGACGTGCAAACGTGTGCAACATAAACTCCCCGCACTCTCATAATTATATTTGACAAGGAACTTTAATTCCATGTCGATTCACCGCGTATGGCAATTAGTAAGACGATTCAGGACGTGGCAATATTATTAATTTTAGAAAATGAAGATAGCAGCTGCTACGTGGCAGGGTGCTAACATTCATTTATACATGCAGAGGATGGGAAAAGCTACGAAGGTTAGGCTTTCCTTCAATTTTCAAAGGGGGAAAAAGGCCATTGTGAATTTGTGACCTATTTATTTTCTTCTAATTGTTCAATTTAATTACGCATATTTCACAATAGGCAATCTTTGGATGCCAATCTATAGTAATCATGATAAGTCTTCTCTCCTAAGCTGTTCGCAACATATTGAAATAAGTAAACAAGACTTTCAACAATGATTGCATGTCATCGCTAAAAAGTCACATGAAGTTTATGTTCTAAGACACATATTAGTTTAAGAAATGAAAATATATGCTATATAACCTCCACGCAGCAAATGTAACAAATATGAAGATGATTACCATGTGACATATCATATATTTATTTGTCACTAACAAAGTCACGAATCACACAAATACATAATGTTATAAAGTATGTGCTTTCGTATTATAGGGGATAGAGACATAGATCACACGATTTCCATGCAGTAAATATCATTTTACGATGAGGACATTGAATGCCAATTGTAACGTTAATTAGGAAGACCATCACAACTTTAATATCTGAAGTTTTAATTTAAGCAATGAAGATGGATAATGTGAGTCACGTAGGTAATAACATGAAATAAGAAGTTATGCGACAAATAATATATTTATATGTTAATAACAAAGTCGCGGATCACGAAAATACAGAATATTATGAAGTAAGCACGTACGTATTATCAGAGATTAATTATTATATGTTATTTATTAATTATTTCAGTTTAACATAATGAACTAGTTAAAGTATATTTTTAAATAGGCTCGCCCAGTTATGACAGCACAATGACATTCCTCAACTACAAGTAAATAAAGAAAATCTCGTTTTAGTGGCATTCCAGTTTTAGGGAATGAAAACAAAGCACACACAAAAAAAGAAAGCAAGATATGTACCTTTACTCAACGTAAATTAATATGAGGTTAAATTTTTATCTCAAAACTAATTGAAGACCTTATGAGAAACTTCATGCTATATGGATTTCTTCTCATACAGATGCTAAATAATGTAATAATATTTCTCACTTCAGATTAAAAATAACCGACCAGGCTATCCAATGGAATTTTTAGCGAGGGGAGAATGGCTCCTTTTGTTCCACCATTGTTGATTGTTAATAAAGCAAAATGAACCCACAATGACAGGAATATAAAGAAAATAAAAAAAAGAGCTAGCGTATAAGACTTGGTCATTTTGGGGCAATCCTGGAATTTTGCATAGATTATATACTCAGCTATTTCTGACGATTTCGGACACACGTATATGGTATATGATTTGGTAATTTCGGAAGGAAAAGGGATAAATGAGACCTTTGCACTTCGAACATTTTATATACAATACATGGTCATTTTCAGTTGTTTGAAAATTAAGAAATTAAACACGTGGATGCCACGCGTTAAGAACCTGCCAGTTGTAATTAATTATAACAAATAAGAAATGTTTTTGGTTTTAAGATAGACAGATATCTGCCACATAACTTTCCCACACTAAACATTATATATATCCTTATAATGACGTATGCCCTTACGTATTATAGGGAATACATAATATTATGAAGTAAGCGTTTACATCTTATAAGGGATACAGTCATGGATCACATGGTCTCCATGCACTAAACATCCTTTTGTGATGTGGACATTAAATGCAAAATGTAACGCTTAGGAAGACAGTTACAACTTTAATATCTTACATTTAATTTAATCAACGAAAATGGATAGTGTGAGTCATGTAAGTAATAACATGCATTAAAGGATAATTGAATTAAAAAGGGGTAATTGGGACCTTTGAATGAACTACTTCAGACATTTTATATACAATACTTGGTCATTTTCAATTGTCCAAAAACGTAAACATTAAACACGTGGATGCCACTCGTTAAGAAGCCCGCCAATGCTAATTAATTATAACAGATAAGAAATGTTTTTGGTTTTAAGATAGACAAACATGTGCCATATAATTTTCCCGTACTAAACATTATATATATATCCATACAATGACGTAAGTGCTTACGTATTATGATGTAAGAGCTTACGTATTATAGGGGATACAAAATATTATGAAATAAACACTTATGTCTTATAAGGGATACATACATGGATCACGTGGTCTCCATGCACTAAATATCCTTTTGTGATGAGGACATTGAATGCAAAATGTAACGTTTAGAAAGACGATCACAACTTTAATATAGGAACGAACATGGATAGCGTGAGTCACGTAAGTACTAACATGTATTAATAAACTATGTAACATATCGTATATTTATCTGCCAATAACAATGTCGCAAATCACGTGAATACATAAGTTTATGAAGTAAACTCTTAAGTATTATAGGGGATAAGAACATGAATCACCTGGTCTTCATGGATCACGAGATTGCCACAGCTTAGCTATTGATAACCCTTTAATTTACTACAAGAAATAAGGCATTTAACAACAATTGCATGTTGTCACTTAAAAGCAATATGACCTCAATGCACTAAGACACATACTTCTTTTGAAAAACAATAATAAAGGTCAGATGACCTCCATACACTAAAACACATACTAGTTTTGAAAAATAATACACAGGCCAGATGATCTCTGTATACTAAAACACATATTAGTTTTGAAAAATAATAAGCGTCCATGTGCTAAGACACATACTAGTTTTGCAAAACAATAAGCTTTCTTCTACTAAAACAATAATAAAGGTCAGATGATCTCCATACACTAAAACACATACTAGTTTTGAAAAACAATACATGCGCTAAGACACATACTAGTTTTGCAAAACAATAAGTTTTCTTGTACTAAAACAATAATAAAGGTCAGATGATCTCTATACACTAAAACACATACTAGTTTTGAAAAACAATACACAAGCCAGATGACCTTTGTATACTAAAACACATACTAGTTTTGAAAAATAATAAGCCTCCATGCACTAAGACACATACTTGTTTTGCAAAACAATAAGCTTTCTTGTACTAAGACACATATTAGTTTTGAAAAACAATAAGCCTTCATGCACTAAGATACATACTAGTTTTGAAAAACAATAACATAAGCCAAAAGGCCTCCATGCAGTACGACACATACTAATATTGAAAAATAATAACACGGGCTAGATGACTTTCATGTACTAAGACACATACTAGTTTTGAAAAATAATAACACCTGCCAGATGGCCTCCGTGCACTAAGACACATACTAGTTTTGAAAAACAATAATACCGCTTAAATGACCTACGTGCACTAAAACGCATACTAGTTCTGAAAAATAATATTACACGGGCCAAATGACTTTCGTACACTAAGACGCATGCGAGTTTTGAAAAACAATAACAGAGCTCAGATGGCCTCCGTGCAATATAACACATACTAGTTTTGAAAAACAATGAGCCTCTATGCACTAAGTCACATACTAGTTTTGAAAAACAATAATACCGCTCAAATAACCTACGTGCACTAAGACACATATTAGTTCGAAAAAAAAATATGACGTGGGCCAAATGACCTCTATGCACTAAGACACAAGAGAGTTTTGAAAAATAATAACAGAGGCCAGATGGCCTCCGTACACTAAGACACATACTAGTTTTGAAAAGCAATAAGCCTCCATGCACTAAGACATGTAATAGTGTTGAAAAAAATAACATAGGCCATAAGGCCTCCGTGCACTAAGACATATACTAGTTTTGAAAAATAATAACACAGCCAGATGGCTTCCGTGCATTAAAACACTCACTAGTTTTTAAAAACAATAACACATGTCGGATGGCATCCCTGCACTAAGACACATACTAGTTTTGAAAAATAATATAACACGGGTCAAATGGCTTCCATGTACTAAGGAGCATACTAGTTTTGTAAAATAATAAAACATGGGAGATGACCTTCATACACTAAGACACATATTAGTTTTGAAAAATAATAACGCAGGTCATATGGCCTCCGTGCACTAAGACACATACTAGTTTTGAAAAGCAATAACACAGGGCAGATGACTTCGTGCACTAAATCACATACTAGTTTTGAAAAATAATAACACATGGCAGATGGCAGATGGCAGATGGCAGATGGCAGATGGCAGATGGCCTCCATGCACTAAAGTACATATTAATTTTGAAAAACAATATAACACAGGCCAGATAGCCTCCCTACACTAAGACATGTACTAGTTTTGAAAAATAATAACATGTGTCAGACAGCCTTCGTGCTTTAAGGCACATACTAGTATTTAAAAATAATAACACAGGTCAAATGACCTCCGTGCACTAAGACACATACTAGTTTTTAAAAACAATATAACACAGGTCAGATGGCCTCTGTGCACTAAGACACATTCTAGTTTTGAAAAACGATATAACATGGGCTAGATGGCCTCCATGTACTATGACACATACTAGTTTTGAAAAATAATAAACACAGGCCAGATGACTTTCGCGCACTAAGACACATACCAGTTTTGAAAAATAATAACACAGGTAAGATGACTTCCGTGCATTAAGACACATAGTAGTTTTGAAAAACAATAACATGGTCTAGATGACCTCCATGCACTAAGACACAAACTAATTTTGAAAAACAATAACATAGGCAAGATGACCTCCTATAGTAGTTCAGATATTTCCCTTGTCATTCATATAAACGCGGATCATGTGAATACCACATGTGGAGAACAAAATGATTATATATTACTTTTAGGTAATAAAGACAGATATTGTACGTAGCTTCTAGTACTAATTAAACATCCTTTGTGATGGTGATATTAAACGACAATTATAACTATTGGGGAGACTATCGTAATTTTCTAGTTCATAATGTATTAAGTAAAAGTTTCGAAAGTGTCGACATCCTGGATACCATGCACTAAAAAGCAAATAAGTTGTAAGCCATTAAAGGGTTAAGGACTAGGCTTATCGAAAAAAAGATTAATTTTTTTTAAAAAAGGAAGACATATCCGATGGAAGAGGAAAAATCGGCCCCTATAAGAGCCCATAACGGAAGGTCCAAAGAAGGTCCAAAAAAGTTGAACAGAGGCCAGTTGAGTGGTTGCAGTGAATATCCCCGTCCTGAGGAATACTAGGAGTAGACTAGGTCAAATGGGCTATAAATCCAGATGAAGCTTGAAGAACACGTAAGCAGTAATCATTCCGTCTCCTATTGGTGGTGCAAAAGATTAGACGAAATGATAGAAAGGCAATAAAATTGATCCAATTGAGGCAAGATAGGCCTGACAAGATTGTTAGGAGGTGAAAAATTAGATGGGACGGGTAGAGTCCGAAGATGAAATTGTTGGGCCGAAATTGGTCCAAGCCCACAAGAAGAAAAGATGGATATAAGGAAAAAGAAAAAGTCCAAGAGGTAAGATAAATTCATTAAGAAAAATATACTGAGAACAAAAAAGATAGAACAATGGAAGCTAACAAAGGCATTGGAGACATTTTCCTACAGGGAGGGCCCTGTATTCTTGATTGTTTTCTTTGCTTGTAGGAAGAAAAAAGGTGCAACTCAACTTTCCAGCCCATCCCAAACTTTGAGTTTCTAGCCCAGTTCTCTCAGGTTCCCTGCCCAATGGATCTTGTGATATGCCGATTATTTTTGGCTTCATCAATATCAAATGTTGTTGTGGGTTAGAAGTTGGATTCCGATCTGATAACTCTGTTGGCTTTTGTTTACAATCGATGTTTTGATGATTTCAATAAATGGATTAAGTTTACAAAATTGACATCTTCAAAGACAAAGACATTTTTATCAAAGAGCCAAAGACAAGAAGATTGAAGATCAAAAAGATGCAAGGAGCTCAAAAGTGAAGATTCAAGACCATAGGGTATAACCTTGTAACTCTTAGTTTCACTTTTGACAAAGATTTGAATCACACACTTGCATATTTTTCAAACCGTGCATAATCTTCTTATCACAAGTTTGACAACCAAAATGCGTTTTAAATTTTTCAAATCATCCCTATATAAACTCTCAAGCCTTAGTTATACTTTTACAAAGTTGGTTTTTGAAATAGGATTTCAAAAATGTCAAAAATGGACTTTTTAATTGTAGCAGATGATGAAAATGATTTGTAGCGGTCGATCGCTACATGAAGCGGATGATGTTGACAGCATTCAAATTTATGATCGTTGAGCAATGACTAGTTGAAGCGGTCGACCGGTACAACAGTAAAATTGTCAGATCGACCCCTAACGGCTAGTTTTCTCATGTGGCCTACATATAGACCTTCCTAATGTCTCTAAACAAGAGAGATCGACCACATATCATTTTACATAGCTTGAGAAATATCTTAAACCTTCTTATTCCATATTTCTTATATCATTCACACAAATTACATTTTCACATCCTTGTCATTGTGTGAATCAAAGAGATAGAGCTTTCCATTTTCATATCCACTCTTTGAGAGAGTTTATTCTTTTATCTTCTTATCCAAAAGATGTGATTTATTTAGTGAGGTTGTTCACTAAAGAATAAACTTAGAAAGGGTATATCTCAAGCTTAGTTGGGTTGTGAGTGGTGAGTTTGAAAATCACTTGGGTTGTGAGTGTTGAACCCAGGAAAGCACTTGTAAGGTTCTCTAGCACTCGGAAGCTAGAGTGTACACTATTTGGAAGATAGTGGAAAAACCTCAAGGCTCGGTAAAGGAGCTTGAGGGGTGGATGTAGGCGGGTTTGTCGAACCACCTAAAAATCTCGTGTTTGCTTCTCTAAACTCTACTCTTTACATTTAACACTTATTTACTTATCGTATCAATACTTATTTAAATACTTGTGCTAAATTATCATTTACTTTGCAAACACGTTTTTGGGGGGTTAAAAGCGAAAAAGTTTGGAAACTTAATTCACCCCCCTCTTGAGTTGCCTTAATCTTTGGACTTACAAACTCTATCTCCTGCATCCAACCGGCAAGCAACAATGACAGAATTTATCATTATCCTAGACAGAATTTACCATTATCCTAGACAATGCATTTTAGAACCCTTAATGTCAAGTAAACTTGAAGGTAACCGAACGAAAGAGAGAACAAAGGAGAAAGAAAACCTGAAAATGTAGTAGCAGGAAACACATATATGTAGAGCAATCACATTTATAAAAGGACTTCCATAGATGTTGGATTCGGAAGATTATCATATTGAAGCGATTGTGTTAAATATACACATGTGAGAGGCTAAAAAGATTTTTTTATATTATGAGTTCGTTAGAGTCTTCCCAGCTAATCATCTCACTAATGTATTGTTCTTATTTTTGAATTGTTAATTAATTATTTCAGTTTATCATACGAAACTAGTTAACATATATCTTTAAACAGGCACAGCCATTCATGACAGCACAAGAAGATTCCTCCAGTCACAGTAAACAAAGAAATCCCATCTTAAAGGTATTCTAATTGGAGGTCCAGTCGCACGATAGTATCCACACAAAGGAGTGAAACAAAAAATTGAATAAGAAAAAGAGCAAGATGTTTAATCCGTGGTTAAGTTTTTTTTTTAGAAATAATTTGAGTCCTTATTGGAAACTTTATGCTAAATAGATTCTTTCTTAAACTGACGTTAAAATATAATACAATAATTGTCTTCAAATAGACCAATCAGGCATTGGAATAGACCAATCAGGCTATCCAATGGAATTTTACCGCGAGGAGAGTGGCTCCTTTTGTTCCAGGATCGTTGATGAAACGAAGTGAACGTGAAATGACAGGAATATAAAGAAAATTAGAAAAGAACGTACACTGCGAGACAGAAAGCGAAAGGCTTCTTCCCTATATATAGTCTGACGTTCCAGACAAGTATGAGCTTAAGGTAATTAGGATTAGTGCCTTAATTCCTTTCTAGGCTTTGGAAGTAAAACGGACAAAAACTAATACTTTTTGAAATAGAGGTTGTAGCAATTTAAAGGACAATTGGTTAATGTAATTTTTTTGAAAAATTCTTAAAATCTTTATAGAACTTAATTCTATTCAATAAATATCCAATGTGATACTTAGCCTTTAAATTATTTTTTTTATCATCTCTTCTCCTAGTTCACTCTATACGGGACACCGCATATAATATATCACACTATCCTTGACTATGTCATGATCAACGTACGGAAAGTTTCGTTTCAGACGAGTATGAATTAGCTGTTGTGATTAATTAGTTAAACGCTGATCAGCTGGCTACTCACGATTGTTAAACAAGATAAGATTGAAGACACTTGATTAAATATTGGACTTGGAATTTTCTTCATGGATTATCTAATTTTGACGCAGTAATGGAGTATTAGTGTTAGATATTTGAGCAACCACCCTTCAACACAAATCACAGTCTGATTACTGATATGTCTGCTTCATCCAGCATAGAACGTACGTGCTGAACGCAGATTATAGTATATACTACTACTGTCTATGCCGATCATAGTACTATTATTGATGGCCGCTGTTGCCTCTCCCTTCTTCTTCTTCTCTTTTTCAGGGCACTCTCTCCCTCCTACTCTCTCTATGCCGGTCATAGTACTTGATGGGGAAGGAAAAATCGGCCTCTTCTGGGGGCCCTGATGATAAGCCCAAAGAGGGTCAAATAAGGCCCCGCTCGAGAATTATAATAGATGCTCTAGCTCTCCGGTCCAGAGAACAGGCGACCCAGATCCACTGTATCAGACTACCCATGCTAATCTTGTTAAAAAAAGCTTCATTAGGACAGTATCGCACACGTAAGCTCTAAGCCTCTAACCATTTCACCCACTGTTTGACGGCGCAAGGAGTCAGGCGAGATGAGGTGACAAAAGTAAAAAAAAGTCGATATGTTCGAGAAGCGGGTAAGTTTTGATATTTTTCCCAAAAAAGAAAAGGAGGAGGAATAATGGAAAGTAACAAAACTATTGGAGGTTGTCCTCCACACTCCATAGGGAGGGCACCGTGTTCTTATTCTTTGTCTTTGCTTGTACAACCCTTCAGCCCAATCTCAGTTGGGTTTCTAGCCGAATTCTTTTGGGCTTTTTGTCCGGTGAATCTTGTAACAGGCCAGTTATTTTTAGTTTCAGTACTATTATTGCATGCCCCTATTGCCAATTAGTTAACTTGCTTAGGGTACGTAGGTCTCTTCCATCCCAGTAATAGTTCCAGTTCAGGTGTGCTTTTTATGAGAAAAATTTTCATACTTGTTCGTCTGCAGACAGCGTTATTTTTTGCTTCCAGGTCTCTGTGACACCGCACGTCCTGAAATTTCCTTCTAAAAACACGGCCATATCAATAAGCAGCTGATCTTTGGAAGGATCCATGACATGGAATGCACTATCGGTTGGACGAAAACCAATATGATGGATGTTCAAGCTTCAAGTCAACGGAAATGAGCGGCGATTCACGAGGGTACGTAACATATGTGTCAGTGAAACTTGCAACTGAGTGAAGCATCCGAAAGATATGCATGGGAGATTTAAAGCTAATTTGTAGTTTCCTAGAAGATGTGAGAAAATGAGTCGACTCGCCGGTCCTTTCGGCTCCACCAAACACCTCCCATGAACGAAGGGGACCAAGGCATGTTACGAAGGAATATCGATCATAACCTACATATGACAACTCGGGAGCATCAAACCAACAAATTTGTTCCTCCTGTACGGTCGAAACCAGAGGCCAATTATCCAACCACGTGATTTCAATCAAAGAGCTTATAAAAAGTTCAAGTGGAATTGATCCCTTAACATTAAATGGCTAAAAAGCTCTGACGTAAACTGAAAATAGCTAAAAGGAATACTTTTAAAATTTTTCTCTATCAGAGAGATTATAAAAAGTTCAACCATTGATTTCAATCAGAGAGCTTATTAAAAGTTCAAGTGAAATAGTCCTTTAATTAAGAAATAGTTAAAAAGTTTTGACGTAAACTGAAAATAGGTAAAAGGATTAGTTTTGAATTTTTCTCACTTAGTTTTAATTATTTCAACTAAATAAGGCGTATTTCTTAGTTAGTATACTGAAAGCCGGTGGGACCATGGTAGTTACCTGGACGTGGATCCGTGAAAAGAGGTTTGCAACAGACAATAACACAGTGTTTGACAAACAAAAATTTTAACTCCTAAAATATTATCATCGTTACAATTCTATTTTTATTAATTTGCAAACCTTCCATTTATAGCCTTTGAGGTTGACTGCCTATCCAATTGTATATGTCAGTTTCCAATTATTTTTAGTAAGGCGGAACTAATGACGTTAAAAAAGAAGTACAATTAATGTTAACTATATAATTTTATTTATATTTATATCGTTTCAGAGTTTATGCATATGAAAATGTGAATATAATAGTAGTCGGCGGAGGAAATTTTGGAATTGACTCTAAAACCAAGTTAGCCTTATAACCGCCTTACATTAATCTTAGTACCTGTCCATTTCATCTATTTATAGATCACGCGCATAACTTTCTGTCTGTGAATGTTAGAAGTTAAACTAGCCCGGCCCCCACTACCTACAACGAATTGTCATTAGATCTTAAGATGTTCATGTTCTCTGAACGTACGACTGTACCCTGCATGGGTCCCCTCTCTCTCCTCTCCCTCCTAGGGTTATTAATTGCCGCCCACATGGCTGTGCCTGATCTGTTCTTGCGTGAGACTAGGGCGAAGGTGCTTGCGTGCTACACATGGAAGGGAGCAAAAAGAGGATGGTACTGCTGTGAATGCATCAGTAACTGATGGCGAGAAAGACAGGGAGAGAGTATATAGGTTTCAAGAATTTGATCCAAATAAAGTACTTGCAGAACTATTACAATACCGAAATTCCTAAAGCTGAATTTTCAGATGATAATATATATGGGTTGAGATTTTTAAGAAATCCACCCAATATATAATATATAAATCATCCTAGGGGCTAGAGAAGCCTCGTACCCTAAGAGGTATGAGATCCATAATCGCTGTCCTATTGTCCTTGCATTAGCGACTTCTTCCACTCCACAACCAAATGCTGCAAAAATTCTTTAACCTGCAAATTAAACCAGCGATATCAACTATCAAGCTCACATGCAAGAATATATATAGATGAAATATATCAAACTTGAAGTGCATCGTTTCGATCGATAGTACTCTTGCCTCAGATGGATCTTTTAAAGAATAAGTGGCATTTGTTTCCTTCGCAACTCTTGAAACAAGGATCCCAACCCCTTGTCCTCTTTCGCGCAAAACCTATCGCATGTCAACTAATGTTAACCTCATGACTCATCAAAGAAAACGATAGTTTATGAGAATAGATGCAGGAAAGAAGATGGGACACCTTGAATGCTTCCTCATCTGATCGATCATCTCCGATGTAGACCGGAAAAACCTCATTAGAATAGGCATAACCTAAAGAGAGACATTGACAAAGATGGTTAGAGTAGGACAACTAGAACTTTAAAAAACAAAAAATGTTTTCTTTTTGTTTATTGTGACGGCCGGAGGGATTCCAGGCTGATGCAGATTGCCTAAACACTCACCTAGCGACTCCAGCAAGAATTCGAGGGCTTTGCCCTTGTTCCATTCGATGGTTGGATGGATCTCTAACACCTGCTTTAAACAGTTATGGTCAGAGCAAACGTGGTCAGGCATATTATACTTTGACCAGTACAAAAGCCAGAGAGCTTTTTCCGTGCATTTCTTTCCGCGTCTTGTTCAAATAGACACATTAAAATTAACTAAAATCCAGTGCAAGAGGGTATATACCTTCCTCCCTTGAGTCACTTTAAGTTCTGGATACGCACTGAGCACCAACCTAACTTGCTCTGCTAATGCAGCCCATCTCTGGCGCACAAAAAATAAAGAAAAATGGGACAACATTAACAGAGATGGACGAATATTACTGATCTTCAGTGATGTGTATATTATAGGAGGAAATTAAGACAATTGAACCAAGAGGCTCCCGTAATTACCTGTTCATCAACACAGCGGAAGTGGACGGATAGGCAAAACTTATTGTTTTCCACCTTTGCTCCCGGAATGGAACTTGTTTTGTTTAGCAAGGCTTCGTACACCTGAAATACATATTCACTGCATTAGTTTCCTACATACATCTGTTTGCTTCTTTTACTAAGAGAGAAGTAGATAATGGAAAGAACCTCATCAATCATGGGTAGAAACTCAGAAGCAGCTTGGAAGAAGACTGATTGATTTCCCTGAACCAGGATAAAATTATTAACAAATATTGTCAGAGAGAACATTTGTGTTTTGGTCTTTCTCTTCTTTTATTGGATGCGCTAGAACTCACTCTGTTGTATTTTCGGCGATTGGATGGTCCCTTGATATCCATTCCGTGGCTACCCGCATAGTAAAGTTCATCCAGTCTTACAAAATTATAAACCTGCGAATTTGATTATAGAAAAGGTAATACAAACAAAAATTCATCAAGTAGCTAGCAGATATCAACTACGGCAGTTGCTTGACAAGTAGTACAATGCACCTTATCCCTGGACCTCCCACTCACAATGGCTGTGGGGAAGTACGTAGCAACATCCCTTAGAGCTTCTCTCATCTGCTTTAAAGAAGAAAGGAATTGATAATATGAGAATGACATTACGTTTAAAAATTCTGAAGCAAAGACAAAGTGCATGAACCTCGAAATGGGCTCTAAAAAAGAAAGGAAATATAGAAGTCCTTAACCTCTCTGGACATGAATGCTCTATCTGGATCTTCCACAATCGGAGAAAGTGTGCCATCATAATCCAGAAACATCACAAACTGCTTCCCCTTGGAAGCGGATATTATACGCTCGAAATTCTGTAATGCGGATGGACGGCGGAGCTGTAGATACACCCATGGAACAAACTTACATTTAGATGGCAAACTAGCTATTTGATGAGAGAAACTTATAAGGATCAGAAGAGAGAGCCGGACTCATACAATCCCGGAGTTTTGCTCTTCGGTTTCAGGCACAGTAGCCATGGAGTTGATTCGCGTCGGTGAGGATGCTCTTAGCGCAGCAACCCAGGCACAGACTCTGGATCCTCCAGCAGTACATCCACCAAGTGCACGGAGCCGTTCCAGCTTCGCGGGTAAGAACAGCGCTGACTTCGACGTCTTTCTGTGTCTCAAAACAATTAAGAAACAACCACATTCTGATTAGTCGACATTTTGATCTCTATCATCTCAATCCTGCATAGACACCAATGAATTTTTATTCCATCTAAACTACCACTGTACTTTACAAGACAAAGGCAAACTCCATTGAGAAGGTTAATTTAAGCAAACCAATTGGAGGTTATATTATACCTCACGTCCTCAGGGTTTTGAGGAACGATGGCGTAGAGGATGGAAGCGTAATAGAGAGAATAAAACAGAGGAAAAACAGACAGTGATGCCAATGTGTGAGTTCTCTAAGCTGAAGCAGGGTTCTTATAGACACCTCAGAAGAAAAAATAGAGAAATAAGAAAAAAATTGAAATCCACGTACGCAATCGCTCTCACAACGGCTGTCTAGTCGATTTACTACAGGTTTTCACGGCACTAACCGACGAAGACAACTACCCTTTCTTTGGCCCGCGTGCTTTTCGACCACAATATTCAATACGAGTGTACGTAAGGATCAAATTTACTGGCCTTCTTACCACCGAGTATTCCCGCTAGGTTGCATGACAACCAACCTATGCAACAAAAATAAATACACACACACACACACACACATATATATATATATATATATATATAGTTTCGTGAACGTTGTTACCAGTTTTTATCATTAAACAAAATGGTCACTGTTATCTCAATGGGTCTAGGATTACGTTTGTAATATTACCCAAAAATTCCCCCATGTTATAAAATATTTTGAGGGGCACTTACTATGTCAGTTAACCGACCACTCATATTATCACACTTGCTCCCCTACTGATTGGAGTTCTAGAAGCGCAACGCAACTGTCAGTAAACACCAATAGGGACTTAGCATTACGAAAGTGATCATCACTGATCAGAGAGAAAACTGTTCATGGAATCAGGATTCAAGGGTTCGAGAAAGCCCTAATGAATACACATTTGAGTTTGAGAAGATGTTAGAAGACCAAATACTTTTCCACAATTAGCATTGCTAATTAGACTTGAAAGCCCAAATTTAGAAGTAGTTGACGTTTACCAAGCCGATGATGGTCGAAAACTTAGATCCACCGCCCCCTGTAATAAGTTTACTAAACTAGGACCTCCAACCTAACCTTACGTACAACAGCTTCAATCAAAACTAGGAGCGTCCGCTTTTTGTCAAATAGGCCGGGGATAAAAAAAAATAAAAAGACTGATTCTATTAATTAATGGGCATAAAAAGAAATACATAGAAATTAAGAAGCAAAAACCAGTGGAATATCATTGAACCGTTATAGCTATAGGTGCATTATATTTTAATTTCTTATTTAATCATTTACTAATTGCTTTGTTTTACTCCCTTAATTAACTTCAATGTTCCCTCGTACAATATAACAGCGTTTTGAACTGTCTAATACTCACGAGTCCACATTGTTGAATTGAGCATGCATCTAGAGAGGGTAAAAACATTTTATTCTACTTTGGTTTGGAAAAAAAGAAAGAAAACATATATTCTTTGACAATTGAGAGTACTAGTTTAACTTTTTATTCTCCCTTTGTGGCCATGATTCTGCTGTGGGAATAGATGTTCCAGGAACACGTATAAAGATAGCCCAATGTAACCATGTTTCCAAACAACGTACGTAGTACAACCTTTCTTTTTCTTAAATTTGGTGTTCCTGTTTGGTGTTTTTGGGTAGATAAATATTTGGTACTAGATTCCTTGCGTGGGGATTTGACGCCTCCAAGAGAGACCACCGGTTCAGGAGTCCTATAGAACTTAATGACCGACCAAGTTCCATGATGCACTTAATTAAGTGTGCCTTATCATTTGGTAAAAGAGCTTTCTTTTTTATTCTCTTTGCAAATCCTACTAATATATTTGTTCAGTCGAAACCGGAGGCCTTAGAGATGCTTTGAGCCAACCCACGTGATAGAAAGGTTTTTCAAAGTTTAGGTAGCCAAAGATCACAAAAAAGAGAAGAGTTAGGCTCGCTAAAGGTGGAGTACTGTAGAACTGAATCTTCGAATCAAACATCCCCAGGCCCATAAAAATAGGGAATAACTTTCTCAATAATTAAATTAATTTTCTTAACATCTCTGCCATTAGGTCAGGCGAGGTCAGTGAATCTTTCTTATTCTTCCACGGAGTAGGTTTTAGGTCGCTCAAGCAACCATTATGAAAGGAATCTGACCAGTTTCTCGTTTCCCGAAGGTGTTTCTGGCGGTAAGATGTTTTTGGGGGAAGAAAAGGAGGTTGAAGCTGATTTGACCTCTTGGATTTTAATTTGGAGATAAAAGGCGAAGTGGGACAATTGAGAGATAGGCCGGAGCGGCTCACTCTCTGTTAGTGAGGCTTCCGTCTTCTTATGTTTTAAATATTTATATATTTTTTTTAAAAAGACAGAAATACGTACAAATTTTATTAATCTTCGTATGTGACGGAAGAATACTGTAATAATAATAAAAGTTAGCCGACTACAATTAAACACTAAAAGTCAAATTAAAATCCACGGAGATTCTAGGGTGCGTTCAGCAATCAGAATTTCTTCAAAATTTTATCATTATTACAAAAAAAATTTTCTTCTCACTTTTTCGTTAATTTTATAAATTTTTTCACTTTTTTACTAACTTTTACACTTTTTTCATCGATTTTTTTTCACTCTCTTTCTCTTATTTTTTTTTTATTAATTTTATATCTAAAATTTTAATCACTCTAAAATTTTGGCACTCAAACACAACCTAAGTTATATAAACTGAACTCTGAAAAGCTAACGTCAATTGTCAACATACACGAAAACAAAAACATCCACACTGAGCTAAAACATCTTCTTCACACGCTCATTCTCTAAAGAAATAATTTTTGGCGCTCTCGGCCTCTCTTACAAAGTTCATAGGCTTCAACAACATTGAGGTGCTACAATCTCAAACTAGAGATGTTGAAGCCAAATGAGGTGCCATAATCCAACAAAAAAGTTGGGACTTTTTAAAATCCAAATGAAAGTGTGCAGCAACGAAGTCTGACAGTCTGCGCAACCACACGTACTTCAATGACATCTCTTAAGCCCCTCCTCTCCACTTCCATCTCTTTTTCTTACTCTTCTAGCAAGTCCACCCTGCCCAATTAATCCTTCACCGAGAATTAACCGAAAACGGTGGAAGCTGGAAACCACTAAATTTTCAGCATTAATCAAGTTCCCGAGAGAAAAACAGCAACTAGCTTGGGGCCTTCGCCAGGTCACTTGGGCATTTAATCAAACAAGTTCTTTGTAAATGTAATTGTGATAAATCAAAAAACTTGAGAGAAAAGTACTAGTAATAGGTTTTCTAAGGGTAACTTGGAACATCGGGCACAGAAAAAGAATATAAGAAGTTGAAGATTGAAATGCACTATGTGGGAGATTGATCAAAATTTTGAATAGATGAAAGTCATATGTTGTCCATCT
The DNA here is from genome assembly GCA_003952965.2 of Morella rubra. NCBI lineage: Eukaryota > Viridiplantae > Streptophyta > Magnoliopsida > Fagales > Myricaceae > Morella > Morella rubra. The sequence goes on from CM025856.1 coordinate 25,645,392, forward strand.
TGAAAGAGAGCGAGTGAACAGGCTAAAGAGAAAGAGAGTGCGCGCGCTTGGATTTATTTTTTTTTTTTTCGTTTTTACGTCCGTAAGCAATTGACTTTAATTCAAAATCGTTCCACTTAAGATCTTATGGGTACTGGAATGGGCTCTTTTTTCACAGTTGGATCTTTATCTATATAGGTGAAACAGAGCCTTACTTATAAGAGGTGATAATTGAGGTTTAGGTATTGAGCGGACGATAAAAATAATAAAATTATTACTTTTTTTAATTAAAGCAGAAAAGTAGAGTGAGAAAAGATTAAAGAATCCGTATCTTTCTGATTTTTTTCTGAAACTTTTTTTCAGTAATACAGCATACGGAAGATCCATAGGAGCGTAGAGTCTTGCGGTGAGTGGCCCAGCGAGAAGACTCAAGAGTTATGAGATTCAGATAGCCGCGTGTACTTTTCTGGGCTCCAATGACCCGTGATTTTCAACCGGTGGTTAGATTCATGTCGCAGGTACATTCTGGGCCGAGATTGTGTGGTACGGTCAAATATTCTGCGATCTTCTTTTCCTTCGCTTGCCGATAGAGGTCGGAGATTGTGTGGTACGGTCAAATCTTGGACTTTTGTTTTTTTTGTTTTGTTCTCTTTCTTTGAATTCTTTCTGCAGGGAACTCGCTGATCAATGATTCCAATCTTCCATTTTGAGGTTGTACTCTTGTCCACACGTCTGAGTTTTCCTTTTTCGGTAATCCCTACCTCGTTGGATCAAAAAGGAACATTGTCATTTTATTTTTCTTGTCATCTGAGAATCGAAATCAAGGCCAAAAACGAATTTTGACTTATAATAACCAAGGCAAATTAATTAAGCAAATGGAAAACAAATTACGAGCCCAAATTTCTTGCTTAATATTTCAGCATGATTCGGTCAAAATTTTGAGCCTATAAATCCAATTGATCCTTATTATATTCCGGTTCCTTTTGTTTTCGGTGATTCTAAAGGGTTTCCACCAATTTCACACCCTTTATCATTCGCCACTTCCGTTGCTTTGAATCTCAAGTTTCTGTGACGTGCTTGTTATGATTCTAAAGTTGCCAAAATGCATGAACCTTATCTCTATATAGCATTTAATTGCCCTACTTTATTCTTCTATATATTCTCTATGGGAAAGAACCATGTGGAGAAGTATCTCTGGGTATCAAACAAAATAAATGCATTGAATGGATACAAGAAATAATAAAAATCCCAATGGTCCAAGTAACAAGCATGGAATATAATTTTTTGAACTTCTCGAACAAGAATAATCAAGTTCTATTAATCCTCCGCCAAACTAATTCGAGAGGATTTGAAAAGAATATCTTCCTATCGTTTTTTTAAAAGGAATCTTGCCGAGTTTCATTGTAACTAATGACGAAATATGTCACTGATAGACATGTGAGTGAAGTACTTGCAGCAAAATTCACCCAATAGGCAGTATGTGACTCCATGCAAGCTGACGGGTCCAACTTGTTAAGAGGTCTTAGGCCTTTTTAACCCATTTCACAATCAATGTGGTACTAAATCCAACACAATTTGACTTTCTTTTCCCTTTCTATAATCACAAAGACCCATCCTTTTCCCGTTTAATTTTAAGCTTTTCCATTTATTATGTATTTTCTTGTAAATGTACCTTTTCCCATTCCTATCAATATATTCGATTTTGTGCAAAAAAAAAATACAAAAAACAAAAAAGTGACGAAATATGGTGAACTTCAAAGTGTAGAGGGGGATTTAAACTCAAGATTAATTTATCTGGGAACATGCTTAATCTCTACTCGTATAAAAAAACTTAACCTTATAAAAGGAGTGACTTTGTCTGGCCACATGTTACCGTAACCTTGAAAAGGTGCCGGCCACCAGCAAAGCTTTTTACCCGAAATAGAAAAAGCAGCTTCAAGTAACACGTGTACAGTGTACCGCACGGGCCTTCTCTCTCTGTCAGCGTGTCTTAGCTTTATGAGATTCGATGTGTCTTGGTTCCATGCAATGAGTCACCAGGGACCTACAGACTATGCCATAGTACCAAGCCCACTCATGCCACCACCCCCAAGCGGTCTCTAATTTTCTGTCCTCACGACCAGCATCTGTCCAATAACCTGGATATGCGGCCCCCCCGCCCGGGCTATTTCTTTTCAGGCTTTTCGTGCCCTTTGATATGTTGTGGTGTGGGCCAGTAAAACCTCGCATTGGTTCATCAAAAGTGGTTTTTTTGTAAATTGACATATTGTGTGTTAGGCGCAGCTAGTGGTGGGGCCAGAATGTAATGGCACCAAGAATTAATTTTTGTTTTTTCACCCCACCCTTCTTTGGGAATTACTCAAAAGACTAATTGTATTTTATCTTCTATCATTACTTCTGATTGGATTAGGTGTTATTATTATATATTATTATTATTGAAAGTGTTTGTGTAAAATTGGCAGTATTCTCATGATCAAAACAGTCATTTAATAAATGTATTTTTTCAATTTAAAATTGTTGTGGCAACTTGATTAATCTAGGAGGACGTGGAGCTCAATAGAAGATGATGGAAGCAGCTAGAAGGTTGCTGATCACGTGTAGAAGGTTTGGGAGCTGTTGCTGATCTGGTGGGACGGTTTTCAGGCGGTTGGGTTAGCCTAGGGTCAGCCTGGCGAAACTTCTACAAACTTGGAAAAAAAACTTCGAAAAACACGCCCAAAACTTAGAATGACCTCGTCTGACCATTATACCCTTACAAAAACCAAATACAACCCTATCCCCAGTGTCTTGATCACACACACACACATTGAATATTCTTTTGCTCTCAAAATTTTCTCTCTATGCGATATCCCTCATTTTCTCTCTCCTTGCTCAAGAAACGATTTGCTGATATCTGATTGTGAGAGTTTGTTCCCTTCCCTTTGGTGGAAGATTTGAGTGTGATAGTTCGCTGATTGAAGGCTGTTTGTCCTTAGAAGGTTGCTTGTTGAGATCAAATCACCAAGTGTTGAGATTCTTGAGGGGTTTCTTAAGAACGATTGCCGCTGAAGGATTCAAAGGTGTACAAGCCGACGAGTTCGTTGGTTCCATTGAAGAACAAGACCGGAGTTGCTGGTTGTCGTATGCGTGCTGAGCACCAACCAATAAGGAAGATTGGGTGACTTTACGAAGAAAGGGGGATCTTGATATGAATGGGTTTTCGCTAGATCACCGTGTTGTAAAGTCTCGACATTCTTAGTGAAGAAGATTGGTGTGATCTACACCGGAGTGTTTTTATTCTCTTGGGAAAATTATCCTCAAGATTTTTCACTTTCGTCAACAAAAAATCTTGGTGTCGTATTGTTGATTGTTGTTCTTGAAGTGTTTGCTTGTGCTGATATTGATTTTGATCTCATTACTCACATCCAGGATGCTAGAAATTGTATTCATTAAATTTCTTTTAGGTTGTTGGAATTTGGTCTGTTATTTGGTCTGTGTGTTGCTGATTGAATCCTTAAGTCCTGATTCTAAAGTTGCTGAAACTCATCTTGTGTTGGTCTCTGAGTTGCTGTAATCTTCATAGTGTTTTGAGGTTAACGATTTGAGAATCTGCAAGTTGCTTGTTTGCATAGTTGCTGTAAATCACTCTGTTTCTTGAATTGTTTGGTTGTTGTAAATCATACTTAGTTTGATTGTATATCTGCTGAACATATCTCTTTGTCTCTAGTTTATAGTTGTCAAAATATAGTGATAATCTTTATTTCTCTCATTGCTGGAATTTCTACTCTATTTTGGTGGTACTGCTGTGGTAAAATTCGTTTGGTTGTGAGTGTGTACTTGCTGTACAAGATTTATTACTTTGAATTTACAGGTGCTGTAAAATCTATTGAGTGTAAGCATTTTGTAGTTCTTGAGTTGGTGATTAACTGAATATTAATTGATTTTGTCTTTTTGTGATTAGTAGAAAGAGTAGATAATTTTTTATTGTACCTATTCACCCCCCTTCTAGGTATATTTTATGGTCTAAACTTAGTTTCAACAATATAGATCATGGCTCATGAGAAATTGACAGAAACAACGTTACTATGGAGAATATAGGTTATATAGATGGTAGTTAAAAAGTATAATCAAACATACAAATAGGTGTGTAGACCATAATAAAGACTTTGTTTTTGCTTGATAAAGAAATGGGGGTAAAGCCTTAATAATCAGTTGTAAAAATTGTTGCATAATAGTTACTTTATGGTTAAATATACTTTTTACTCATCATGCACCTATTAGATTTTGACATTTGACACCCTGAATGATCAATTTTATTATATCTGATCCCTCAACTATTAATTATGAATACTTTACATCCTCCACCGTGAATTTCAAAGAAAATTAACTTATTTTACTCTGTGAAATGAAAATTTTATCTCCATTTTTTTTTTTTTGAATTGTGATATTTTTGGAAGGATAAAATTGTTATTTCACTGACAAAAAATATAAGTCAAAACTAAAAATGAAATAGGTATAAAATTTAAGGACATTAATGATTTTACGTGTAAATACAAAGTGGCACACACAATCCACTAAGGGAACAAATTTTCATAATTTTTGAGAAAAAAAAGCTTAATTACTGTATAAGTTCATGTAGTATTTGACTTTTACAATTTAGTTCCTGAAGTAAGACTTTCAATAAAATGGTCTCTATGGTATATTTTTTCAACAAATAAATCCTTCCATTTATCTACAGCTACCCAACTAAAGGGACGGTGCTCACGTTGCCTGCTCCTGCCATATCACCACTGTTCACACATTCACACATGTTTTTTGTTTTTAAATTAGAAAGCCACGTCACTTACTCACATCAATTAAATACCCCTTATAGGTCAATTATAAAACCCACATCACCACTCTTCTTCGCCTTTGGATAAGGGACGTGGGTAGGGAGGCATCAACAAAAAGTGTCAATTTTTTCCGTGTGGACCACCCCGAAGAAAATGCAAGGAAGGACTAGTGGTAGACTAGGAAGTTTTAGCGGCACCCAAGATGAAATATATTGGACCTGAATATAATCTACAAAAAATTGTTATCTAAAGCAATAGATATTTGCATCAAAATCTTTAATTGGGGGGTTTTTTTTTTTTGTTCGCCTGTGTTTATGTGGTGATCTGGTCATACTCTTATCTTATTTTTCTCTGTTAGAGATTTAAATTGCAGAGGAGATTAGCATTGATGATAGAACTTTCTGGGACAATAAAACATAAAGTTGAAAAAGAACTGTTGTATTGAAGATACATTACCAAGTCTCGTAGCGAGTAACAGAGAGGAGATGAAGAGAGGAACATCATTTTTTTTGTCCTTTGGAAACAACTTTCTGTGTGTTTTCGTTTGGGTGTTTGATGTTTAGTGTGTGTTATGGTAGTTTGTGTTGTGTTTTTTGTTTTTTTTTTTTTGTTGGTTACTGAGTAAGGTAGTGGATTATCCAACTAACCAGAAGCAGAGTCAGAGCCCAAGGAAAAGGCAGGGGAGTGGAGGGAGTTGAAACTAATGAACAAAACACATTTTTGTAAGAACAGTATAGATGTATTAGATTCGGGTGATACGTAAAGCTGTGAGTAATGGAGGATCCATTGATACTTAAACTTGTAGCGGAAAACTTTGAAGGAATTGGGATAGAGATGATTATTGCGCGGAGAGAAAACGTTCTTTATGCATGAATAATGAGATGGAGTTCTCAAGCATTATTTATACTCTTTTCTCCATAGACCAACAATCAAACTCTTCAATAATAGACTAACAGTTGCAACTCTTTGTGAATCGTTATTAACCAAAAGATATGTCTCATCCATCAAGGAATTAAATAAATAACAATTTCTTTTAAGCCCATTAAATCCATACTTTATATCAGGACCCTTAAGTCCAAAGCCAAATACACTTGTCAAATGTGGTTCACATATGGTCCACTTAAAGTGGTTCCAACATTCTCCCACTTGGACCGTATTGACAAGAAAAGAAAAATATTTTTTTTATTATTATAACATATTATATGTATATGGGAAACTAGACCGAGGTTAAATTTTAGAAATTATATGCATGCAACTTATTAAAATTATTCCTGATAGTATAGGCTTAACTTTATATTTGACTACTTAAGAATGATAATATGAACCATGGCGGAGGTATACCTATTTACGACATAACTCCTTCCATGATCACAATATCACCAAACTTTCATAATCAAATCTTTATTGGATAATTTTTCTTTATGAATAGATTTCTCATAAAATCTACTTCGTTGGTCAAAACATACTACTAACATATCCAAAAACATAAAGACATAATAAGCAGATAATAAATGTGATATAACGATATCAAATGATGTTTTCAAAATGTGCACAATTTGTACATCAACTAGTAGTATATCTTAATAGACCCATACGATCTACATGACTGCTATACAATCTGGGGATATAGCCTTAGTCAAAGGATCTGCTATCATAAGCAAGGTACTGAATGTACTCCAACGAAACTTTATGTTCATCACATTTTTCTTTTAAGGACAAGGTATTTTACTTCCATGTGCTTATTACCACTTGATACCTTTTCATTATTTATTGAGGAAACTGCAGCTGAATTATCACAAAACATCTTTATGGTCTCGAAATTGAGTTTACAACCTTAGTCCTCTAATGAAATTCCTCAGCCAGATTGCTTGTGTAACAGCCTCATAGCATGCCACTAATTCAACTTCCATTGTAGAAGGCTGCAGTTAATTTTTATTTTATACTTTTCCAAGAGATTGCACCACCAGCAAGCATAAATATATAACCTGAAGTTGACTTTTGCTGTCTGGACATCCCGCAAAGTCAGAATCTTATATCCAACCACTTCTAGAGAATCGGATTTGCTGTATGTAAGCGTATAATCTTGTGTTCCTTGAAGATACCTAAGTACCTTTTTAGCAGCTCTCCAGTGATCCAAACCTGGATCACTTTGAAATCTTCCAATACTCCAACGACATATGCAATATCTGGTCTCGTACAAATCTGAGCATACATCAAAGTCCCAACTAATGAGGCATACGAATATGCTCTCATATGCTCCCTTTCAAGTTCATTTTTCGGAGATTGAGATCTACTTAATTTATCACCTTAGATATAGGTGCAGGACTAGGTTTAGAATTTTCTATACCATATCTCTCCAACATTTTCTTAATATATGTTCTTTGAGATAGATGGATTGTTCCTTTAGATCTATCTCTGTGAACCTCTATACCAATTACATACGAGGTGTCACCCATATCTTTCATATCAAAATTATTGGAAAGAAAACGCTTAGTCTCACTAAGCAATGCAAAATCACTACTTGCAAGCAAGATGTCATCTACATATAAAACCATAAAAATAAATCAGCTCCCACTGACTTTAAGATATATGCAACGATCAACAACATTTTCTACAAAACCATATGAAGAAATTATATTGTTAAATTTAAGATACCATTGGTGGGAGGATTGTTTAAGTCCATATATGGATTTATTTAGCTTGCAAACAAGATGACTCTGTTCTTCTGAAACAAATCCCTCAGGTTGTTTCATATACACGTCCTCTTCTAAATCACCATTCAGAAAAGCAGTTCTCACATCCATCTGGTGAAGCTCTAAGTCAAAATGAGCCACCAAAGCTATAATTATTCTTAAAGAATCATTCTTTGAGATAGGAGAAAATGTCTCATGATAATCAATGTCTTCCTTTTGAGTAAACCCTTTGGCAACAAGTCTAGCCTTATGTCGTTCTACTTTACCCTTGGAGTCCCGTTTGGTCTTATAGACCCATTTACAACTAACAATTGTAGCTCCAGGTGGTAGTTCAACTAAATTCCAAACATTGTTTTTAGCCATTGAGTCCATCTCTTCCTTCATAGCATCATACCAGTTTGAAGAATTAAAATTGTTCATAGCTTGTGAGAAAGTGATCGAATCATTACTTTGTCCAATATCATAATCAGACTCTTGAAGGTACACAATATAATCAGGTGGAATTGGAGATTCTCCTAATCCTTGATGACCTCCTTAATGTTGCTTCTTGATCTACTGTAGATGGAGATTGAACAACATTCTCAATGACAACTGGCTCAATCACAGATGATATATTTATAGCAGACTCATCCTCAGTAGATTCATTACTAATAATAATTGGAGGAATCATTGGCCACTTATTTAGATCTTGCACAGTATCCGGAGTTTGATTTTCCTCAAAATTAATTTCTAAGGCTTATACTCCCACTGATTTGGTCATTTTCAAGAAACTTCGCATTCCTAGTCTCAACAATTCACAAAGAATTATTAGGACAATAAAATTGTATCCCTTGGACTTTTCTGGATAGCCAATAAAATAGCCACTTATAGTTCGAGGGTCCAACTTTTTCTCTTATGGGTTGTACACCCTAGCTTCTGCATTGCAACCCCAGATGTGCAAATGACCTAAACTAGGTTTTCTACTTGTCCATAATTCAAAGGGTGTTTTAGGGACAACCTTAGTAGGAACCCTGTTCAAGACATATACAACAATTTTTAATGCATCACCCCACAGAGAAATTGGGAGACTGGAGTAACTAATCATACTCCTAACCATATCCATTAATGTTCGATTCCGCCTTTCAGCAACCCCATTTTGATCAAGAGTGTCAGGCATAGTGTATTGTGCTACTATACCTTGTTCCTGAAGGAATCGAGCAAATGGACCTAATTGTTGTCCTAATTTAGTGTACCTACCATAATATTCACCACCTCTATCAGACCTTACAACTTTAATCTTTTTATCAAGCTGTAATTCTACCTTCTGTCTTAAAAATTTTAAAAATATCCAAAGCTTGAGCTTTCTAAGACAGTAGGTAAATATATGTATAACGTGAGTAGTCATCTATAAAAGTGATGAAATATTTATGGCCAGTAAAACATGGGGTCGAAAACGGCCACAAATATCTGTATGTATTAGATCCAATACACTTGTACTTCTTATGACACTTTTCTTAAACTTGTTAGTCTGTTTACCCTTTATACAGTCAATACAAGTCTCAAAATCAGAAAAATCAAGAGCGGGTAAGATACCATCATTTACCAAACTCTTAATTCTCCTTATGGAGATGTGTCCTAATCTCCTATGCCATAAAAGAGAGGAGCTTTCATTCAAAATGCCACGTTTTTGTCCACAACTATTGACTGGATGTAAAGACAAAAGAGATAATTCAAAAGATGTATCCAGTTCTAGTTTAAATAAACCATCTTCTAAAATACCTTTTCCAATAACAATGTCGTTCAAGTATATTTTTGCAAAAGAAGTTTCAAACATAATATTATATCCAAAAGAAATGAGTTTCGACACTGATAAAAGGTTTCTAGAAAATCCAGGTACATAAAAAGTATTTTGTAAAAACAAGATGTGGCCAGTCTTCAAAACCAACTTGAACATTCCAACTTTTTCCACACGTGAACGCATCTTTTACCCATTATGATACACCGTTCACTTTCAGTTGGTGTCCTTACGTTCTGCAATTCCTGCATGTTTTACATATGTGGACAGTAGCACCAGAGTCAATCCACCATGTGTTATGAGGAACATTTACTAAATTTGATTCATAACACACTAGAGAAAGAAATATACCTTTCTTCTCGAGCCATTTTTTATACTTGAGGCAGTCCTTCTTTAAATGTCTCTTTCTTTTACAGAAGAAACACTTGATGTTCTTTTTGTTGAAATCGGTAGACTTCATCAGTTTCTTCTTTTTCATTGGAACATGATAATTAGTACTGTCTTTCTCCATATATCCTTTTGTCTTATGAGAGGTCAAATGGACACTTTCTTGCCTCTCTTGCTTTAATCTTGCTCTTCGTCAACACATATGGCCAAGAGTTGATTCATAGACCATTTATATTTATGTGTGTTATATGAAATTTTAAAAGGTGCATATTCAACAGGCAAAGAATGAAAGGACAAAGTGAACAAGAAATGACTCAGACATGTCAACTTCTAGTGATTTTAATTGGGCTGCGATATCACGTAATTCCATAATGTGTTCGTGTATGCCAATCATACCATTATACTTTTGAGAAGCAAACTTTGATATTAGGGTGCTAGCAAGTGCCTTTTTAGAGCTCAAAAATTGTTCTTCAACTGCTTTTAAGAAATCTTTAGCAATTTTAGAATATGGAATAGAGCTCCTTATCTTTCTGGAGATATGACTTTGTATGAGTAAAAGACTAAGGCGGTTAGACCACTCCCACCTCTCATACAACTTTTTCTCCTCTGGTACTTGATTCTGTGGGACAGGTGGCATGTCCTCACGAAGTGCCAGGTCTATATCCATACACCCCAAAGTGAAGATTATTTTATCTTCCATTCCAAAAAATTAGAACCATTCAATAAAGGGATATGTGATGCAGATTGAGACATAACTGTAGGGAGTAAAGCTGCAAAATAATATGCTTACAATCAAAATGCATGCTATAAATCACGCAAAATTTATACTAAATTACTAACCCATATTAGTAAATTTAGTGAGCAAATTTATATATCTAATAATTAAAATTCACTCATCTTATAATGAAACTAATAGAATTGACTATGATTGTAAAATGAATTCAAGACCTTTAGGCAACAAGATTTCAATTTAACTATCATATTCAAGCCTATTATTTCACTCCATCATGAACTTAATATAATTGCTTCCCTTTGGGCTAGCGATTATAGTGATGCAAATGTTCAATGTCATATTAATCAAAATAAGTTAGGCAAGAATTGCATTTTAACATTATTGGATACTTTGGCTCGTCGCTACACATTCAAAATTACAAAGCTTTAATGATGTATTCCATCTCTTTATCATGACATTTAAACCCTTAGTGGAGTCGAATAACACAGAATAAACATATAAAAGTCAACCGAATTTAATACCGCAACTGTACGCCAACATAAAACTAGCAACGGTAACATTTCACTTTTCGTAAAAGTCACGAAATGCAACTTTTCACAAAAGTCACAACGTACCATTTCGCGTCTGGCCGTGTATTTCGAAATTCATGGAATGTAGTTATTCACGTCAAAAAAACAATCACTTTTATCATATCAGAAAAAAAAAAAATCAGTTTTCTCGTAACAGACAAAACAAATTTTTTACTTTTGAAATTTTGTCTGTTATGGCAAAACAATTGAATGCAACGATATGACAATTTATTACGAAATTCATGGCAAAACAAAGTCATAAAATGCCGTTCTTTTTACTTTTTCCAAAACTTTTCACATATGGCAACGTGTCACAGAATGCCAACATGCGGTGCGTTAATTTTGTAGAAACGTAACGCCTTTGTAAATACTTTAGAAAAAAAAACCTTTGTAAAATGAACAGTGAAAAGAATGTTAACGCAATTCACTTTTTTGTCTTGTTTGCATATGAAAAAGAAAAGAAAATAAAAATAAACGGCAGCAATGCAAACGAACAGGAATAATCGGTTCAGTCTGTCACAGAAATAACAAATCTCATCGAAGTCTATCGTCGCATGAAACCGTATATTTTTTGAATAATCACGAAATAACAAAACTCATTGAAGTCTGGCCCACGTACCAATGTAAGAACAAACATGGATGTATATTAATCTTGGGTAATAAGATCTATTGATATTTAAATTTGCAGCGAAATTTTTTGAAGAATAGACAAAAATGATTATTTCAGAGAGAAAGTATTTTTTATGGGCGAGATAGAATCTCTCAAATATTATTTATATTCTATTTTTTAAAAATTAAATCACAACTCTTCATAACAAATTAACAGTAATGATTTTTTATGAATAATTATTAACCAAAAATATATTTTCTCCCATCAAAAAATTAAATAAATAACATTTCTTTTAAAATATCAGGACCCTCGTGTACAAAGTTCAAATATACTCGTCAATTGTGGTCCACATGCTATTCGCTCGGAGTGGTTCCAACACCAATCGTTCGTCTCAGTAAGTGCCACTCACCTTTCCCAACGGGAACAAATCCAGAGACGCGTACGTACCACCAATAAAAGGGGGGTAAAAGCTAGAAGCAGATTCTCAATTTCGCGCCGGCGAAGCCCTTCCATTGACGCCATGACAAGGTTTTTTTCTTGCGCCTGCTTTGAGAAGAGAGCAGGAGTAGGCCTCCTATACGACGACGCGGACGAAGCGACGTGTCGTTGCGACTTCTTCTTTGACCTTCGTACTCTGCAAAACGCCACCAGTTTCTTCTCAGAGCTCAATCATCTCGGTCACGGAGGCTCTGGTGCAGTATACAGGGTACGGGGTTATGGATTCCACAACTCACCCATCCCCCGCTGTTTTCAAATTCTACAGTAATGAAGTTAGTAGTTTTGGGTATGTCCGCTGCAAAACAACGAATGAAATGACGAAGTTAACCCCCTATAATTTTCCCGCGTTTTGGGTTCTTCTGACAGGGAGTAATGCCAAATGCTCAAGAAATTGCTGTGAAGGAGCTGTCGTTAGAGTCAAGCCAAGGGCTAAGAGAATTCACTACTGAGGTTAAATTGTTAATGAGAACGCAGCACCCCAATTTGGTCACGTTATTGGGTTGTTGTGCAGAAGGGCCTAAGAAGATGCTTGTCTACGAATTTCTGCCAAACAAAAGCCTTGATTACTTTCTCTTCGGTAAAAATTCCCATACAGTCGCGGCTTTTTATTTGTTTTGGCAAATGACGTGTATATATTTTCAGTTACGTTGCTTGGGTAAACTAAAAGGTGCAGGGTTTTGCCTGTCCATGTGTCTTATGTATGGGGAGTAGAGAGTATTATATAAACTGGTGGAAAATTGTTGGGGAGATAAAATACATGGGGAGTCGTACGTAATATAGCGTATACAGATACTACTTAACTTAAAAGATTAAGTTTATAGGTTTGAGTCCAACTATGATAATTTTTTTACCCTCTCATGCATATTTAACAATCTCTCCCTCATATGTGCTTATAAGCAAAAGCGCTTTGTTTTTTTGGCATGATTTGCCCCCCTCTCACTCCTATCTTTCGCTGATACCATTTGTTTAATGGACTCGTAATATAGCATATAGGATATCACAACCACTGACGCTTATTTTCAACGTAGAAACAATGGTTTTTCCCTCTCACATGTGCATATTCAAAAAAAAATCTTTCAGGTAAAGATCATAAGTCTGCGACTTTGGATTGGACAACAAGACTTCGAATAGTAAGAGGTGTTGCACGAGGTCTTCTCTACCTACACGAAGAGGCCCCAGAGAGAATCATTCATAGAGACATCAAAGCCAGTACTATATTGCTAGATGATTATCTGAATCCAAAAATTTCAGGTTATGGCTTGGCAAGGCTCTTTCCTGGGGAAGTTACACATGTTAATATTTTTGGGATATCTGAGACTCAGTGAGTAGTTTCTTGAACTTCAACTGTTCCTATCTTTTTCTTAATTAGTTGTCTGCACCACTTCCAGTGAGATTAGTCCCTGTTTAGGATTGCTGTACACATCACTATCTGAGAAAAGTGACGAAAACTTGAATGCAGCGGTTACATGGCCCCCGAATATGCAATTGATGGATACTTGTCTGAGAAGGCCGACGTTTTCAGTTACGGAGTTTTGGTGTTGGAGATTGTAAGTGGGAGAAAGAACCACGATTGGTGGTTTGGTTCAGTGACTTCAGACCTCCTGCGCTATGTAAGTTTCTGTTTTTCAAATTTTAGGTGCAATTTTTGCATACAATGCCTTTAAACATGAAAGTCTTGTCGTTAATTTCATTGGAAATTTAGAAATGATGGTCACGTGTAATGCTAATCTTTTTGACTGCCTGAAAATATTTATAGACTGAAAAATTCATATACTTCGCTTAATTCTGTATTGTTATATTCTAGTATTGCCATCATTTAATAATATATGTAAATGCTATAACATAATCTGATAGATTAATATAATCTCGACAAAGAAAAAGTGATTAGGATTCTCTGCAATTTCCTGCTCAAATTGCATGGTGCAATTTAGAGAGATATAGATAAAGTAGGTAATCCCAAACCATTCAGCAGCATGGCCTTACAATGGGTTTACCTGTTGTATTTATTTGTTTCCAAATTGTACTATGACAAAAAATTATAGAGAATTTAATATAAGAAAAAGAAACCCTCGATTGAAAGTTTCTTCCCATAATTAAAACCTTTTGTCCTCGTAATGGAGGAATATTAGGCAAAGAGACTATTTCTTAACATATCCATTTCTCAAACATTTACTACTTTCCAAATTGTATTCTTTTTTTTGTTTTTGTTTTCGGCTATGCTTTCGAACTTAATTTCTCTCATCTTTCTTTATCTAGTTTCTTGAAATGTCTCAAAAGTAGTTCTTGGACGAATTGTATCATGAGAGCTGTAAATCTTTGAGCTAGTTAACATAGTGTTGAAAGGTCGGACTTTCCACTCCTAGACGAATTGTATCTCATGGGTGGTTGTGAGTTCGAATATTATTGCTTGTGAGCTATAAATCTTTTACTTAAATAATACTGTTGTGGGGTTGGTTCAAGTGTCTGACGTTTGTTGTTGCACTCTTAGTCTAATTAGTGTGTTTCCCAATAAGTCTGCTTGAGCCTTGTGCTCAAAGGTTGAATGTAACATATTTTCCTCGTTACCTAAAAAGAAAAATACTTTACTAAAAAAAAAAAAACCTCACTTATTGTAACTACTCGAGTTTCACATAGAGTGGGAAAGATAGATAGAAGATCGATGAATGGTATAATGTCAAGTCCACATTAGTTTTCATTGGTAGAATTGAGACTTATAATGATTAAAAGATTCAAAAGCAACATTGATTAGTCATTTTGCTTATAATTGTTGCACATTTGGGCCGTTACAATTTTACATTTTTTTGGGGTAAGTCCTTTTACAATTTCAATCTCCTATTGTTGCCTCATTGGAAAAGGGGAGAAATGCTCAGCCAAGTCAATCAATCTAGTAATTCCTCTTTGCTAACTTGTGCAGACATGGCTGCTGTATCAAGGAGGGAGAGAATTGGATTTAGTTGACCCCAGCCTTACAGAATTCAATGAGAATGAGGCAATGTGCATTGGGCTAGGATTATTATGTTGTCAACAAAGTGTTTTAGATAGGCCCGCCATGAACTCTGTTCATTTAATGCTTTCAAGCGACTCATTCCCTTTCGCCAGAATGCCTAGACCAGGTGAACCTCGAATGCAAGGCCTTGGGGGTCGTTGGACTACTACTAGTACTACTGCTTTCAGTAATTCCAATGCTACTAGCGGCCCTAATAATGTTACCAGGGTTTCTACAGGCAGTAGTTTTGTTGTGGCTTCTTCTTCGAGTTCTGCATCTGTTAGAAACATGTGAGAATCTTCTACAATTCAGAGCATGCTATACCATGCACCTTTACATTCATAGTTAGGAAGGAACATATACTTTTTTTGGTTTTCTTTTTTTCTTTTCTTTCTGGTTGGGGGGTGGGGAATAGATCATGAGAATTGATAGATAAGAGTATTATTTTGGAGAAATAAGTTATATTGGTGGACCTCAAAAAGCAAAACCAAATTTTGTAAATAAATAGATACTCCAATAATGACTCCTTGTGCTAATGACGAAAATCCATTTATCGTATCTGAGGGATATCTGACATTAGGTTTAGACAAAAAGCATGACAAGCTCTTAAGCACATGAATTTTCACAAATCCAAGGAGTCCATAAAATATCATTGGAAACCATTATGTCAAATAAATGGAAAAGCAGGAGTGCGTTTGGATCCTGCTTTGAGAAACAGTTTTTTGTTTCTCAAAGCTGTTGACTGCGTCAACTTTGGTGTTGTCAGTGCTTTTTTCCTAAAAGCTGTCAGCACCTTTGCCTTCCCAGTTAACGTCTTTTGATATAATTCACGAAAGATGGACATAGTCCATAACTTAATCCAAGAAAATCAAAGCTGTTTATTTTAGTTCGTTTATTCAGAATCATTAACCAGTGAAGTTTTAAATTGATTGAAGGAATTACTAAAGAAAAGAACTTTTTTTTTTAAAAAAAAATAATTGTATATTTTAACAGAGTTATTGTCTTGAGGTCTATGATCGGTACACCGATTTAGACATATGGAAACAAACTCAATGTCATTTTGATTAAGATTTCAATGTTACTTCGGCATTAAGGCTAACATGGCAAAAGTCCCAGCCAATATGCACTGTTTGAAATTAATGTGCTGGAACTAAAGTGAGCTCTTCCACCAGTCGACTTCATCCCCTGCATGAGAATTGAGCTTATCAATTATGGGTCTGTGAGTCGGTCGCCATTAGCACCACCTCACCCACACATATTGAAACCTACCCGTACAACCTATACTTCCCATATATTGAAACTCACCCGTACAATCTTCTAGCATATTTACTATTGATAAGAGATGTGCATTTTTTGTCATATGTGCGAAGATGACTACTAAACACATCCAAGTTAAATCTTCTAACAATGGGCTAGGGATGGAAAAATGTTTAATGTAGTTAGTGTGGCCAACCCATGAGCCCCCCAAATATCAAGGAGAAGAATTTATTTGCTGCATTTGATTTGAAATTTTTTTATTTTTTATTTTAAGAAGAATTATACGTTGCAACCTCTATGTAACACCCCTATCTTTTTTTTTCACCTATTTGACATGTGATATTATATATATTATAGTATATTTATATATATAGGAGTCTATGTTTCATTATATCTTCTTTGAACTTACTTAATATCTTTCTATACTTGTTTGTCCGCTATTCTATTATTTTTTTTTTAAAAAAAAAAATATGTAATTGCATTCATTTTTACATTATTTCTTAGTGAGTTTGATATGTTTTATTATTCTTTCATTTCTATTTTCATTAGGGGATCTAATTGCTATTTATCTTTTATTTTCTCTCTTGTTAACATGTTTATAGCTGAATGTTGTGCCCTTCAATAATTGACCTTATAATTTGCTATATGGTTATAACCTATTTTTCAAATAACTTTCAATTAAACGTTTCCGCTAAGTTTTTTCAAAGCCAATTATCAGGATTTTATAAGATCAATTCATGTTGTAATTCCCGCTTGTGTGCATACTATTATTATAAGTGAGCCTAGAGGGTAAGTACTGGCACGAGGTGTGACAATTAATTACACTTATTTTGCAATCTGCAGATCTCACATTGTACAGTACCATCGTGAAACCTTCTTTTTATATGTTACATGTGCACTACTAGCTATTGAGATTGGAGTCAAATATATACAGCTGAGGGAATGTAAAAAAGGCATAAACGGGAACTTGAAAATTAGGCATGATACCGTTTACTATGTTGGCCCATGGTCGGAGCCTGCTAAGAAGAAAACACAAACGATGTTAACTGGGAAGGCAAAGGTGCTGACAGCTTTTAGGAAAAAGGCGCTGACAACACCAAAGTTGACGCAGTCAACAGCTTTGAGAAACAAAAAACTGTTTCTCAAAATAGGATCCAAACACACTCCGGATGTTTTTGTCGGGGAAATGAAGGGCCAAAATTTGCATTATGGTGAGTATCTATTTTGGTTCCATCATTTCTAATACCCACCTTTTAACGCAAATGAGTAAATTCTAAGAAGTCTCATTAAATCATAGCTGTTTACATAGACAATGAACTTTTTTTAAAGTGGTACTTAAATTAAAGTGACAAGAAAAACTTCTTTAAATGGAACCACCTTCAATCATCCATTCTTAACGTAGTTTCTCTACAATTTTCTACTTGAATAATTGCACCGTATAATTCAGAAAGAGATTTACACAATCGGTGAACTCTATGCTTTTTAATATTGACAATATAAAGTTTCAGGAGTATAGACCCAATAGTAAGGTCAAACTGTTTTGTCTATCTCTTTACGATTTGTATGATTTGTATCATGCAATTCAAGCAGGAAATTACATAGAATCCTCTTCCTAGTTTCTAGTGGTCACAAAATATTTGCCCACAAGTTGAATTCATGAGAAGTAAAATCACCAAGATAGAGCCCACAAATTAAGAAAAAGAAAAACCAGTAACTTAGAGCATATTCTATTAGTGAATTTTATTCATAAAACAATGAGTTGCACAGATAAAAAATGTAAAACAATGTCGTTTCACTATAGATAAGAGAGAGAAAAAAAGTCTTAGAGACCCGAGTCGGGTTTTCCTCAAGTTTATGTTTCAAAACCCGAAACCGACCCCGAACTTGAGGTAACTCAACTCATTTGGGCTAAGCAGAGTCGGATCTGAGGTCAAGAGGTCAGGTCGGTGGGTTTTTGCCAACCCCTAATCATAGGTAGAGCCTATATCGTGTTGTCATATAAAAGCCAACAGATTTAAACAGAATTACTCTATGCCTTTCGCTTGTTATAATCAATGAAATACATTTTAATACAAAACTAAGAGAAAAAAGATATATGAGGTTAGTAAAAGAATTATGAAAAAAACAAACTTTTTCCACAATATGGATGATGCTAATTGAGCTATCCATTTATCTAAATGGAGGTCATCGTACTTCATCAATCCTCGACAAACTACTACCGACAAAAACCTTGGATACAGTATGGGCGCTAGAAGCATTAGTGTTGGTATTGGTCAAAGCAAAACTGGTGGTCATCCAACGTCTCTCCACGGCCTTGAATTCCAGGGGCATGTTCGTTTTCATCATTTTTGTAGGATTTGAATCTACTTTTATTTTTACAATCCAAACATCATAACATACACGCATTTTTATACAACACTTTATTACTTTTTTTACACACATCAATCCCTTTCAATAACTTCTACACGCATTTTTATACAACTTTAACACCACCTAAATATTCACAAAACCATCAGAATCCTAAAAAACCATGAAAACGAACATGTCCTGGTTTACCTGGTCTGGGCAAAGTAAATGAGTCACTGAATGCTTAGGAAAAAAAAAAATGAGTCACTTGAAAGCATGAGAAGAACAGAGTTCATGTCAGGCCTATCTGCAACACTTTGTTGATAACATATAAATCCTAGTTGAATGCACAATGATGTCCCATCATTATTGAACTTGGTAAGGCTTGGGTCAATTAAATCCAACGCCCTACCTGCTTGATACAGCATCCAAGTCTGCAGAAGATAGCAAATAAGGCTACCACCATTATTTACAAGAAAATAGAAGACATGAACTTTCTATATTCAGAGGTATTTAGGTAGCCCAACCCGTTTATAAAATAAAAATATTAAAATGTCATTTATACCCTTAGACAGCTCCCACCCGCTCTCTGGATCGCTGTTCGAAACACCCTCTCTCTCCCATCCCTCTGCCTTAACTCACCGCTTCACCCAGTCCCTCACTGTCAGCCGGCCGCCGCCATCTCTCAGTCTCTCTCAGTCTCTGCCGGCGCCTCTCTCTCGATCTGCTTCTGGCCTGCGTCGCAGTCGCCGCACTCTCTCTCGATCTGCCGTTGCCGTAGCCGTCAGCCGCCAGCCTCTCGGTCTTCCGGTCTGTTCTGTTCTTGAACACTATTTCGACATTTTCGCTATTTCTCTAATCTGCCAAGCCCCGAATTTTGTGATCTTCCGAATTCGGGTATGGTTTTAAATTTTTAGTTCCTTCGTTGAGTTTGTAATAGGTATTTTCTGGTGGCTGAAGGGCTTCTCTCTCTCTCTCTCATAGGCAACTGAAGAGTTAATTGGCGTAAGTTGTGGAAAGAGTAAATAATTATACATGGGAGACACTGAAGATGTAAATCGGAAGAAGACAGTTTTTGTCACCGTAGGAACAACTTGTTTTGATGCTCTTGTTAGAGCGATGGATACTAGGGAAGTTAAGGATGGGTTGTTGAAAAGAGGGTATACCCACCTTATCATTCAAATGGGTCGTGGATCTTACACTCCTACAAAGGTAATTTTCATCCTTTAGGCATAGTATCTGGTCTTTTGGTTCACTGCTCTGATTTCTGATCAAATTGGTAGAAAATCGTCACATCATTGTGATATTGCTGCTTTAGTTCATTTGAACAATTGATGCCACTTTGAATAAAAGTTTGTAATTGAAGGTTGCATGTATTTGGAACCTTATAACTTCTTACAAAGATGGTGGTCATGTAAATTCTGAAGATTTTATCGGATTCTTCCTATATATATGCTGAAAATTTTGAACAAATTGTTGAAGGTTTTGTTGACGATTCTATCTAGAAGCTGGTAATCTCTCTATTTTTCTTCTGAGATTGAAGTGTTGTAAAGACGAAATAAAGTCATCATCTAAGAAATTTGAATTATAGTGTTATCTCTATCAAAATAGCCAACTAGTGTGCTTCCCCACCTTGTTCGGTAAGTGGCTTCATACATTTGATATCCATTTTAGGTTTCTTTTTATGCAGTCTGAAGGAGAAGATGGGTCTCTGGCTGTAGATTTCTTTACTTTCTCATCGAGCATTGCAGATCATCTGAGATCAGCATCTCTAGTAATCAGTCATGCAGGTAAGCACTTGATAGCTTGATGCCATTCTCTGTGTGAACTTTTTAGCATCTTATCCTGTGTTGGAGACACTGAATTTACTGACATACCACATATATTTTTTTTTACATGTGCAATTTGTTATCTAAGGAATGGGCTTTGTCTAAAAGGTTACGGGTTCCAATCATTCTTTAAACTGATACCAGTCTTTTGGCCAATCTCGTCTCCACTTTTGATGCAGCCAGAATATAATCAGAAGATGATATGGTATTGTTATTATTGTTACACTGATTCTTTTAAAATGATGTTTGATAATTTAAGATGACGTCAATGCTCCAAGGGCCAAGGTGGTTGCTAATGTCTGTACATGTAGATAAGCTGTTAGCCTTTTTGAGAGCATTTTGTAATAGAAGACTAACTAGACAAGGCAAGTCTATTTTGATTGTATAATTTTTCTTCAAGGCATTGAGAGTAGAAAGTAAGTCCTTGTGGGAACTCCTTGACGAAAGGAAGAAAATAAAATAATGATAGAAACCAAGACCTCGTGAGAACTCAAGCAGTTAGATTCTCATGAAAAGTTTCTTTACCTCTTTGTTTGCATTAGAAAAGGTGATAGATTGATAACTCATCGTTTTTCTTAATCTCTGGTGTGTGATTTCCCTTCTGTTATTGTTTCTCTCCTCGTCATTGAGCAATTCCCCGCAATATATGGGTTGGAAAAGGTTGTTCAGTGGATATATTGAAATGAAGATATGGAGATAGGATGGACTCTTTTGTATGGTCACTCAAGCAACATTAGGGAGAAGTTATCAGGATATAGTCTCACTTTTCACTTTGTTATTGAATATAACCTGCCACGCGTCTGATGAACTTCTGTTTTGTGAAATAATTGAATTTGACTTGCACATTGTAATAGAAATTTCCTTTCTTGTAAAAGGAACAAATAATTGGAACTTTGTAGCCAAAAAAAAAAAAAAAATACTTGGTGGAAGGCAAAACACTGTTTCTGGGTTTTCTACCCTTCCCTTCAGACACGAGGTTTCATTGCGGAAAGCCCTTGAAGAATATGGGCAAAATTGCTTAGCAAAATTCCACTGTACTGTATTCTGACACATTTCTATTCTTCAACACCAAAAATGCTGAAGCAAATAAATAGAAGACTTGGAGAATCAATGATAGGGAGAATTACTCTGAAGGTGACAACTTGTTCCAATTTTGAAGCAGTTACGATAGTTTTCCTGTCCAAGAACTTTGAGATGCCTGCAGTAGGTCTAGGTTGGGATTGGGATAGAGTACAGATCTATTCTCAGAGGTGCCTCAGAACATGGGTTAACCCTTCTCTCTTCCTGTGAGGAAGAGACATATAGTGCAGACCCAAGTTCTTTTGAGTTTTTGGTTTCAAGTTTTGGATTTTAGAAGGTATAATATTTGCTATGCCATTTTTCAATTCCATTCATTGCTGATCTGGACCATGTTGCAGGGTCAGGAAGCATATTTGAGACCCTTCGACTTGGTAAGCCCTTAATTGTGGTTGTGAATGAAGATTTGATGGATAATCATCAAAGTGAGCTAGCAGAAGAACTCGCAGAGAGGAAGCATTTATACTGTGCCCGCCCTCAAACCCTTCAGAAGACTATAGCGGAGATGAGCTTGGAGTCTCTCCGTCCATATCCTACTGGGGATGCTAAACCTGTTGCGAATCTTATTAATCATTTTCTAGGTTTCCAAGAGGATTGAGAAGATCTTTACTTCTTAATAGAATAACTTATGGTATACACTAGGGATACCTTTTTCCATGTATAATTGAGCTATATGTTTGGAGATGCATAAGCTTTTATTCATGGCTTGTCTTTCTTTATCATCCAAATTGAATTGGTTCAGAGACTCTGAGCATGACGTTTCATTCAAATAATTAATTATAGGGCTAGGTTCAATCAATGAAAAGAAGTCCGGCTTGGCTGCAGATGGCAATTTTCTGGTCAAGAAGTTTCCCCCGGTCAGTCGTAAGTTCAATATTTTTGGGTGGCTTCACAGGAGTATTTATAGGGCATCATATCTTCCCTAAAAGCTGATTATGTGCTTACTTTTGATTGTTTCACCAATAGATTGTCAATGAAAAGCAAAGTGATTTCCTATGGGTAAGTGAAGATGACCGTTCAGTGTTCACGTGATACCAAACTGGGATGGCAGATATGCATTATCCGTATCTGGTGGAGAGGCCATAACATGAATCAGGTGTAAATTATCTTGCTATCAATTAGGATTTTGGGATTAATCGAAGTGCGCGTAAGATGATCTAGATATCTTATTAGAAAAAAGACAGGGCACATGACTAATGAGACTGAAAAAGTAAAGAGAGAGATGATTTTTAATATTTATTATAGTGAAAATTAATAATGTGATGGGAAGAGAGAGCTTATGTTGTAATTATTTTATTACGTTAAAATTTTGGAAGGGTAAAATTTTATGAATCAAACGCAGCCTGACTTGGTAAATGCCTAAATGGACAACTCTTGTTTGTCGAGGACTTTGGGCAATTCTTATCTGTCTTGGAGGATTGATCTTGGTGTGAGAGAGACGGCCAGAGGTAATGGACAAATGCGCAACCCATGCAGAGAGTGATATTCCACATTCAATCGCAGTCCTCACAAAGAAATATCTTTTCAACTGTTAGGGCTTCCATAACTCTCACCAAAAGCAACTGCTTGTTAAATCAAAGAAAATGATGCTTGCTAGTTTCTTCAACTCGGGCTGCCCAAATTTTTTCAACCGCGTTTACATTTTCTGGTAGCTGAGCCATCATTTGAGATCTAGAGCCATTTTAGAATTGATGTCATTACAAAAATTAAGCTCAGTTTTTTCCCATTCTTGAAGAGGAATGTTACTATCAACACCAAGTGTCAAAGTTCCTCTCGTCAAGTCAAAACGATAAAGAATTCCCCTCTCATTTGGGTCAAAAGTTTTGGGTTCAGTAATTTCTGAGAGATTTATTGACCCATTACTCTGGATCATGGTACTCATATTCAGACTTGCTAAAACTCCTGCAAGTTCCATAACGATACTGCAAAATCTTTTTTTTTCTTTTGTGACGAAAATAACTTTCTACCCTTTGTTGCATTAACTCTTATCTTCACTGACAAATAATGCTGAAACCATGTGCTAGGAAAGAAGCAAGTAAAACAAATGACAAAAAGTTTGAAATCTTTAAGACAAGTTTTTGGTCAAGCGTTTTCCTCTTTCATTATTTTTGGCCTGGCGTTGATTATGAAATGAGGCTGGCAATAGCCATTGGTACCAGGTAGGCTGAAGAGTCAAGCTCACCAGCTAGGCCATGGAGTCAAAATGTAGATTAGCTGGTGCACGATGGGCGAATGGAGTATCGTATCCCTGACTACTTAATCTGTGTTTTTGACAAATTGGCTTTTAGCATCTGTGAAGCAGATGTGACCTTGCCTTAATGATTGAGCAATCTTTCACTAGTTTGCACAAGTGGTCAATAATTGTGTTCTGCTTCCCTGAATTCCATGCAGCCATCGACTTTCTTAAGCCCTACCCTCTGCCTGACGTATTTTTCTATAATTGGTATGAAAAATAATAAATTACACAACAAGGAATAGCTGTCGGATCGCTATGAACTCCGAGGATATAATCTGTTGAAAGGCCCAAAGGTGGTTAACCTAGAACATCTTCATCCCAAGTCCTTAGACATGTGTGGTTGAATCGTCTGTCTCAGATTCTAATTTTGCCCCGTGAAAACTGGCTCCATAACGTTGGCACTAAGCAAACTATAAATTTGAACCTTGTTTTTGTTTGCTTTTCCCCACTGTTTGGTCAAGCTGCAATTTATTGGTGGTGAAATAGCAGGCGTGGTTTCCTAGTCCACCCTTCTGGTTTAGAAGCTTGGTGTCGTTTTTTTTTTTGCTTTTCCTTTTAGCTATTTGGTTACTAACTTTTAAACTGATTATCACTCCCGCACTTGGTCTTACAAGGCCATTCATATAGACCTCATTGGCAGCTTTATCAGCTTATATTACTTCTATTTAGCTGAGCTGAAGGAGTGTAAATGTTGGAGCTTTTTATTGCTGCACAATTATCTGAATTAAGATCCTTCACATTTGGCTAAATGGAACATGTGTTGCTCAAAAGGACTTCTTCAAATTTTTCTTCTTTCTTTTTGTTAGCAAGACTTGAATTTAACTAGTTTTAGCGTTATACCTTTTCTTGTGCATCAAGATCTTGCATTAAATATCTGAGCAGGTCAGAGGTACAGTGTAGTTCTTCCAGAAAAGTTGCAAACAGGCCGGTGGAATGTGTATAGGTATGCTTGTTTCTGTTTATACTTAGGTTGGTTCTTGATACATTCGCTGTTTCTGTTTCTGTTTCTCTTGTTATCTTCTGTGACAGGCCAGTAGAATTTGCTTTCTGCTGTTTACATATTATTTGTGCTTTATGAGAAACATTGCGACTGTATGTGCTTGGAGGTTTTCACCCAAGTTTGTTAGGTAAGGGAGAGATAAGATGTTGCTCTCAATATTGTGAACACAGGCATGCAGTTGAAACTTTTCACGATTGCAATTACTTGGGTACACGAATTTGAGGAGATGGTACAGTTGGAGAGTAAGTTGCTTATCAACTACAGGATATCAAGTGGATAAAAAACCGTTGGCATTTTCCATATAAGATCGTCTGATGTGTTTTTTGAACTGAAGGTATACATGGATGACATATGGGCAAGCAGGAACTGCTCGCGAGGCAATAGGATCTGGCCTATGGTATTATGGCTTACGTGAAGTGAGTTGCTTCTGGAGAAAATAGATTTGTTATTTTTTAAAGTGCCTGTTTCCTCAACTCATAACTCTTCTTCTCATCTCGGCTATTTAATTTGTATTTATTAAGCCTACATTAGGGACCTCATAATTGCATACTCAGCTAGAACTTAATTTAGTGGCGGAACGAGGACTAAATTTAATGGGGGCGAACTTCTAAGTCGAAATGATAAAATTTTTTTTTTCAAATAATGCAAAAGGTGTCTTAGAGTTAAAATATCGAAAATTTAAGACTAAAAACATAAAATTTTTTGAAATACATGTACTGTACTATGTACTATTTACTGGAGGTAGTAATTGGATCCTACAAGTTTGTATCTTTTTAAAACGTTGCAAAATGACTTAGTTCTCAATAGTTTTATTTAGACTAAACAAAACAAAAGCTCTTTTCGAACTAATGTTCGTTTTAGAAGTAATAGACATGTTAGGAGTATTAGACAACTGCACACTTGCTGAAATTTTTTTATCAAAAACTTATATATTCTCTAAACAAAATAAAATTCATCAACTAATTCAATCTAAAAATTAACAAATTCACAATCAATATTCAAGCCCTAATTATTCATAAATTCACAAATAATTAATCAAATTCACAATTCACAGGGGGCGGGCTGGGGCTGTGCAGGCAAAACACATAAAAAATTTATGTTCGAGGTAACCAACCGGGGCGGCGGCCCCCCACTGCCCTTGGCTGGTTCCGCCTGTGGAGCCTAGAAGTACTTATCTGACAATATATCGCTGAAATATGATTGCATCGTCTGGTCTTTCATGGAATAGGGAGATTGCGTGGGTCTTTATTTTATAAACAGACCAGAGTGGCTGATTATGGATCATACCTGCTCAGCTTATTCATTTATCTCGGTCCCCCTTTATGACACACTTGGTTTGTATCTCATTACCTAAATGTATCTTCATAGTCTGTTGTGCCTCCGCTGATAGTATATTTTCCTATGTGCAGGTCCAGATGCTGTTCAGTATGTTGTGAATCATGCTGCTCTGCAGGCCATTTTTTGCTCCCACAACACTGAACAGTGTGAGTTTGATCTTTCCTTCTTTAAGCTTTGCCTTATATTTTATGAGTGCTATACCTAGCTTCATCAGGTACTTAAATTGTTGACTCTATTGCTGCCAACTTATTGATATTGGCAGGCATTATAATACCTTTCTCAGTGCAGTCCTAGACTTCAACATGAAGAGAAAAGAAGGGTTTGGGGGTTGTACAGTCGGGAAGATGTGAATTGATGGATATCCTTTTATTTTAACCAAATTAATTCCTCCTATTTGCAAAATAACGATGAACCTGGGCACGAATTTTTCAAAGAGATGGTGAATAAGATAGCAAGATTTTAAATTTGAAATGTCAATGATATCAGAAGGGTCTGGCAACATAATACGTTTTGAGATTTTTCAAATATTGGCTGATTAGTTTTTGGTGATGAATGTATGGTTTTTTTTTTTCAAATATCCTATAGTTTCTCATATATTAGCTGGTAAGTCCAGCATAGTACCGGACATATTTGAGTTTTTGTCACCTTTCTTGTGCTGTTAAATCTAATTTTGATCTTTTTGACATTACTATTTTTTGCCAGTATTTTCTGATAAGTAGGGATATTTCTGAATAGTATCTCACTATATATTGTTGTTTCTCAATACTGATATGTAGCTATTTTGTTTGTTCAAAATATCTTTTAATGTTACTTGTCAAAAATTTAGCCGTCATTATCCCTTTTGGCCATCTAACACAGGTGTAAATGCTAATTTGAAGCTCTATACTGAATGCTTCCTTGTGGGCTTCAAAGATTGCTTCTTGTTCTTGTTCTTGTTCTTGATCTGAGTTCTCCATTTTCTGTATCTTTTTACGATAGATAAATATAGATTTAAATTTTCAGTTTGCAACCTATCTTATATCATTCTCCTGGAACTTGCAGTTGTTGAGCTTCTTATCTGAGATTCCATCCCTACGTCTATATAGTGTGTGTACCCATAAAATTTCAATGCAGTAGTTTTGATAAAGTTAATATAAGGCTTCATTCTTGTCACCAAGTTTTGAAATTTTTGTCACCAACATTTGCCTTGACATAGGTAGTGGGAGGCATAGATGAATACTTACCTTCTCTTCCATCAGCATCTGGAGTGAAGCTTATATCATACTTGGAACTGATCAGTCAGGTAGAATTGGAATTTTACGTCTTATTTTCTGACGTTCCGAGCATAGATGAATATTTACCTTATCTTGGGAGGCATAGATGAATACTTACCTTCTCTTCCATCAGCATCTGGTGTTATGTTTATATTAGTCAAGCTCTTGATAGTTTTTGACTAGTTTTTTAAGTGCTTAAGTTTCATTTGAATTGCATAATTTCTCTTATTGGTTTCGGAGGCCAAATCATAGAAAATTCCAACATGGATATCCACTTATTCAATTAGACACTTTTCACGCATTGAAAGTTGGGGACAGAACGTCTTTTGTTTGTTATAATTCTGGGCCTTTTTTGTTCTACTTCATGCACGGAACGTCTTTTGTTTGTTTCTTAATAAGGGTGATCCTAAATGAGTGCTCCTACTTGAACAAAATACTATAACCTGATTGGGTTTTGCCTCCATTCACTATCTATAGCTAGTCTAGCACATCATTGATCTGTAATGCAAACTGGAAGATTCCAATCTTTTCATTCTTTCTTTCCTTGACAGTCGGTGTATTTATAGGGAAAATTTTGTAAGTTTCATCACCTCACAGATGTTTTTGTTTTAGGGCCACAGTGGTCTGCAGCCTTTTTGCCCTCCGAAGCCTGAAGATGTTGCAACCATATGATATACTAGTGGTACTACTGGAACACCAAAGGTAGTAAACTTGTTCATAAAATTCGGCTCTCAACTCAGCCAAAACACTTCCTGTATTGATTTTGTCACCTACAATGTCGACCAATTGCTGAAATTTTAGTCTTATGTTCTTACTTACCTTTTACTTTATGCTTCCCAAAAAGGGCGTTGTGCTGACACACAAACCTAATTTCAAGTTCTGCTGGTTTCTGTCATGTGATCAAATTCCATCTCTCTGATGTGTGAGTCCCATAATTGGCTGCAGAATGTACCGTTAATTGAAAGTTCAGTTTTTTTGAGGTTAGAATTTTTTTGCTAATATGTTACTTTTGACAGTTACATGTCATATCTTCCTTTGGCACACCTCTGTGAACAGACAAACCAAGTTGGTCTCAGTGTACTGCGGCATTGCTATTGGTTTCTACCAAGGGGTATGTGGGGCAGTTGAAAATCAGATCTTTAATAACTTGGGCATATAGTTGCTTATATCTCTTAAATCGCACATATTCAATACCGCATCCAAATAGAGGACTTGGGAATTATTTGCATGCTGCTGCCTTTTCTAATTACTTGGATTCAGCACGTACTTCCTATTTTGGCGTTTTAGTCGATCACAACAGTAACTATGGTTTGTACATATTACCTATGTGAGAGTTATTACATGCATTTGTAGATTTCTGTTTGTTGTTTGACTGTGCTATTAGCATTATAAGTTGTATTACATCAAGATGAGATATTCAAAACAAAAAATTCTCAAAAATTGGGTTGATAAAAGTCCTATTGCATTGCTTACCCTAGAATAGAAAAACAGTTTCTCAGCATTGTGATATTAAAGGTGGTCTTGGTCCTAGCAACTGCCACCCAATTATTATTATTTTTTTTTAAGCACTGGCACCCAATTTCTTTTGCATTACACAGCGTATTACTTTAGTGCCTGAGGCAGTAGAACACCTTAGTACTTCTGGTGCAGCTTTTATTAAAGCTAGCCATTGGAGCTTCAGTTCTTATGATCGTACAAGTATTGGATTTTTGAAATTTCACATCAAACTGAGATAATTGGACTTTCCCTATCAATGGAACACACAACTCATGCTGTTCTGACCTGAGAGAATTGAAATTCCCCTAGCAATGGAATACATAAATATAGCATAACAGCATAACTTTGTTCTATATTGAATTTTGAGAGACTGTAATGTGGCTCTAATGGTTATATAAAAGGTGATTCACATTCAAAGCAGCAAGTTTTCAGTGCTATTTAATATTAATCTGCAGTAAAAAGCAAGTTCCCCTTGATGTAGAAGCAAGTTACGGTCTATTCTTCGTACAAGCTTGTATTATGTCTCTATTCTTATTTTCAGGACAAGATGAAACTGATGGATGATGCAGCTTCTCTTAGACCAACAATTTTTTGCAGCGTTCCTCGGTTATACAATCAAATATATGCCGGGTAATTATGGCTTGGTGCTGCTTGAATTACTCATTCAGTTGCTATTTGTCTTTTAGCTCCATTTGTCTAATTCAGTTTACTGTGACAGAATTGCAAATGCTGTAACAGTGCCAGGAATGCTGAGGGACAGACTATTTCGTGCTGCCTACAACTCCAAGAAGCAAGCAATAATAAGTGGTAAGCGTGCTAAATACTAGGCCCTTCTGAAATTGTGGTAGGTTATTGACTCCCAAGCCGTACATTATGATAACACAAAAGATGTAGTAGAGTTCAAAAGGTGAAAGAAATAACCTGTAAACCTCAGTCTTAAACAGTCTTCCAGTCTAGACAACACAATTTTCTTAATGTGAACCTCCCAGCTGCTATTTTGTTCTGCTATTATATAACACAATCAATTCAGGATGGAATCCATCTCCAATGTGGGACAGATTGGTTTTCAATAAAATAAAGGACAAGCTAGGAGGCCGAGTACGTTTAATGGCATCTGGTGCTTCACCATTGTCTCCTGATGTCATGGACGTTTTGAGGGTGCAAGTTTAATAGGTTGGATATGCATTACAAGATGCACAATCATTTTCTGTCTCATAATCACATAGTGAAGGTAACCACAAAAAAAGGGTGCTTCGGATGTCATGTAATTGAAGGATATGGTATGACTGAGACTTCTAGTGTCATAAGCATAATGGACGAGGGTGACACACTATCTGGTCATGTTGGGTCCCCTAATCCTGCCTGTGGTAAGTTCTTGCTCTATGGCATTGGAATTAATTTTAAAAAAATTTCCTGTTCATGTAAATGCTTGATTGGATTTTGGTTTCTAATTATTAGATTCAGCTTTCTGCTTCTCATGATATCTACCTTGCTTTGTGCACAGCTGAATTCCCCTTTTCTGCTTTCAGAAATAAAACTCGTGGATGTTCCTGAAATGAACTATAACTCTGAAGATCAGCCTCATCCTCGTGGTGAAATCTGTGTGAGAGGGCCCATTGTGTTTCAAGGCTACTACAGAGATGAAGTCCAAACGTACTCATCTTGCATATGCAATTACTTTGCGTAACTCATTTTTAAACTCAATCTACCTGACCATCAAGTTGATTGGATAGGAGAGAAGTACTTGATGATGATGGATGGCTGCGCACAGGTGACATTGGGTTGTGGTTACCTGGAGGCCGCCTTAAGATTGTTGATAGGTAAGATTTCACTATTTTTTTTCTCATGCTATTTAAAGAATTCATATTGGCGCTGCTTGAGGTTTCAGTAGAGAAGTTGTGGTACGTACCCTAGGAATGCAAAAGTCCAGATCTAAAATAAATGGATACAGAATATTACCAGCTGAATTTTGGTTAGTGTTTCTTGAACTACACTTTGGATCAGTTTTAATGAAAGATAATTATCACCCGCTACACATGGCTTCACAGGGAGACACGTTCCTTGGCATAATTTGTTGGGAAATTTACAAATACCACATTAAGTTTTAACGCTTTTTTTAAAAACTCACTGGGTTTTAAAAAATTTCAAAAACGCTCACTAGGTTTATCATTTTGGTATCCAAAACTCACTGAACCCAACGCTGTTAGACCTGTTTAATGAAAAATTCCATCCCGTCCAATCACAATGTGACACGTGTCATTAAATAAATAAACAATTTAAAACTAAATCTAAAAATAAAAAAAACATAATTAATTTTTAAAACAAAAAAAAAACGAAAGGATCGGCGATCCTTTCATGGTGGAGGGGAATCCCCCTCCACCTCTGGCCGCCGGGGAGGAGGATCTCCCCCCTCCACCTCTCTGGGCGGCCAGAGGGAGGGCGCCTCCACCCCGGGCGGTGGTCTGGGTGGGGGTTGGGCGACCTCCCCCAACACGATCCGGTCTGGGGGGAGGTCCCCCAAACCCCACCCAGCTACCGACGGGTGGAGGGGTCCACCTATGGCCGCCCAGAACTGGGCGGCCAGCGAAGGGAGGAGGAATCCCTCCTCCACCCCGGCTATGAGCGGTCGGGGGACCTCCTCCACCCCGAATATGGGAGGTCGGGGGACCTCCTCCACCCCGACTATGTGCAGTCAGGGGAGGTCTCCCAGACCACCGCCCAGGGTGGATCCCCCCTCCCTCTGGCCGCCCAGTTCTGGGCGGCCAGAGGTGGAGGGGGAATTTTCCCCCTCCGCCGATCCTTTCGTTTAAAAAAAAAAAAAAATGTGTTTTTTATTTTTTAAAAAATATTTATTTATTTAATGACACGTGTTACATATGATTGGACGTGATGAATTTTCCGTTAAACCGGTCTAACGACGTTGGGTTCAGTGAGTTTTGATACCAAAATGATAAACTAGTGAGCGTTTTGAAATTTTTTAAAACCCAGTGAGTTTGTTAAAAAGACGTTAAAACTTAACGTGGTATTTGTAAATTTCCCTAATTTGTTCTTACATGAGGTATAAAACTGATTCTGCCTTTGCATATGCTATAGGTGGGAGAAGCTTATCCGAAACTAGAGCTAGAAACACCTCATTTTTCCATTTTGATTTACTTTTTTTATTTAATATTAATATGCCAAGTGCAAACCTTAAAAAGAATATTATGACCCTCCCCCTATTTTTGCAGGTCTTCTGACTGTATTCATTTGTTTATAATATCCAATAATCAAGAATCCGGAGCTTTTTCTTATTGACTTTCTGTTGGTAACTTATAACAGGGAGAATAAAATATTTAAGCTGGCACAGGGCGAGTATATAGCACCTGAGAAGATCGAGAATGTATATGCCAAGTGCAAATTTGTTTCTCAATGTCTCATATATGGTAGGAAATAGAAGTTACTTTCTAAATCAAACTCTTCAGCTTACTTACCCTAAAAAAGAAAAAGAAAAAACTCTTCAGCTGGGCTGGATGCTGTCTGCTTTAATTTGTTCTTAGGTGATAGCTTGAACTCGAGTCTAGTTGCTGTTGTTGTCGTGGATCCTAATGTAATGAAGGATTGGGCTTCATCGGAAGACATCAAGGTGCCTTTTCTTTTCCTCCGAGGAAGACAAAATTCATATGATTGATGTATAACCTAATACAAAAGGAAGGGCGCGGGACCCCTGCACCTACCCCGATATAAGCCATGTAGTGCTCGGAAAAAGGAAAAAAATTGTATGGAACTAACAAAATGCTA
Organism: Morella rubra; assembly: GCA_003952965.2. Classification (NCBI taxonomy): domain Eukaryota; kingdom Viridiplantae; phylum Streptophyta; class Magnoliopsida; order Fagales; family Myricaceae; genus Morella; species Morella rubra. The sequence continues at coordinate 25,678,042 of CM025856.1, forward strand.
GTTCAGTCCTATTCTTCCTTTGTCTAGTTGAGTAAAGGGCCGCCATAAAGGGGGTTGATGTGACAGTTCAACAGAGGGGCTGCTTGAAATTATCCACAGTACAAGTGACTAGTGAGGTGCCACAGAAGGTAGGGATGCACAACAGAGGACTACACTGAGCATAGACAAAGAGCAAAGGAGAGGAGGTATAGCGGTCTAAGGCGAAGTGAGCCAGAGCGCAAGGACAACTCTGGTAAGGTGTGTCAGTGTGTGGGTGGCAGGATGCAGTGGAACACCAAAGTCCTCTGGACAAAGAAAGCAAAAAGAGGAGACAAAAAGAGAAGAAAAACAAAAGCCAGCCACAGAAAGGTTATGGTGGTGACGAGGACGAAAGAGGAGCTGGAGCTCCTCCCTCTACCCCAGGAAGCACTGGGAAAAGAGGGTTCAGGCAGGTGAGTGCAGAGAGCGAGAGAGTAGAAGGGATTAAGGCATGAAGGTGGTGGACTCTGCAAAGTTGAATCACACGCTGCTTTCTGGTTCATCTAGGTTATTTTTAGGTTTTAGTTGGTTTGGGAAGCATGTTCTGAGGTTTGCAATGTCTGTTCATACAACAATCAGAAAACCATGTTAATTAGTATTCTGAATTTGCATGTATAGACGATGATTTCTCCCCTTGTTTGTTTCTACAAGAATCTGATTCAGTCGTGATAATGCTTAAATGTGAATTGGGGGCCAGATCTTCGATTGATGATAAACTTCCACTCTCTGCCCTGTCATTATGCTTCCATACGAAGCATCATTGGCCAACAACAATTGTTTGGCACTTGGTGTTTTTTGTTTTTTATTTTTTTCTGTCTTCATTGGTTTTTCTTATTGCAATTTGACAGTATGAAAGTTTGGCACAATTATTGAATGATCCAAGAGTAAGAGCTGCTGTTCTCACAGAGGTGGATAATGTCGGAAGGGAAGCTCAGGTAATTTTTCAGATGCACTATTTAATTTCTACAGTCCTTAATTTCTAATCTTGTTCTTATGACTCTGCCGCTGAGAGGTTTTGGATTTGCAAAAGCTGTAACTTTGGTGCTTGAACCGTTCAGTTTGGAGAATTATCTTCTCACTCCGACATTCAAGGTGAGAATTGCAAATAATTGAAACCGAACAACTGTGTTCTGGGGTCAGGTTTCATAGCGGAGTCTAGAACAAGGGTTACATAGTAGGTTTTGCCCCAGTTTGAAGTTAGTTTCTCTGTTGCAGGCCAATCCAAGATACTTGTCCGCTGTTTTGTGGATCTCTCCACCGATGTTAACCACTATGACTTACATGACAAAAAGCTACATTTACCGGGTAAACGTTACCATACCTGAATGGGGACAAATGTGAGCTTTTTAAATCCCAAGTAGGAGACCCCTCCAAATCGATTGGGTGCGTCGACTTCTGTCACATGAAGGAGATTCTGCAGACGAAAGAGAAAATAAGCAAACATAAGAGGCCCCAGAGAGAATCATTCATAGAGACATCAAAGCCAGCAATATATTGCTAGAACTTCAACTGAAAAATATTCTGAGACTCAGTGAGTAGTTTATTGAACTTCAACGGTTCCTATCTTTTTCTTAGTTAGTTGTCTGCACCACTTCCAGTGAGATTAGTCCTTGTTTAGAATTACTGTACACATCACTATCTGAGAAAAGTGAGGAAAACTTGAATGCAGCGGTTACATGGCCCCTGAATATGCAATGGATGGATCCTTGTCCGAGAAGGCCGACGTTTTCAGTTACGGAGTTTTGGTGTTGGAGATTGTAAGTGGGAGAAAGAACCACGATTGGTGGTTTGGTTCACTGAATTCAGACCTCCTGTGCTACATAAGTTTCTGTTTTTCAAATTTTAGGTGCTTTTTTTGTATACAATGCCTTCAATTAAACATGAAAGTCCTTGTTGTCAATTTCATTGGAAATATAGAACTGATGGTCGCCACGTGTAATGCTAATCTTTCTGATTGCCACATACTAAAAATATTTATAAACTGAAAAATTCATATTACTTCGCTTAATTCTGTATTGTTATATTCTAGTATTGCCATCATTTAATAATATAGGTAAACGCTATAACATGATCTGATAGATTAATACCAGTCTCTATAAAGAAAAAAGGATTAGGATTTTTTTGCAATTTCCTGCTCGAATTGCATGGTGCAATTTGAAGAGAGATAGAGACAGTAAGTAACCCTACACCATTTCAAGCAGCATGAGTCTTACAATAGGTTTACCTGTTTATCTATTTTTCTTTAAATTGTACTATGACAAAAAATTATAGAGAATTTTAATATAAGAAAAAGAAACCCTCGGATTGAAAGTTTCTTCCCATAATTGAAACCTTCTGGTCCTCGTAATGGAGGAATATTAGGCAAAGAGACTATTTCTTAACATATCCATTTCTCAAACATTTACTACTTTCCAAGATGTATGCTTACTTTTGTTTTTGTTTTTGTTTTCGGCTACATACTTTCGAACTTAATTTCTCTCATCTTTCTTGATCTAGTTTCTTGAAATGTCTCAAAAGACATTAGTTTAACATTGAAAGGCCGGACGTCCACTCCTAGACGAATTGTATCTCATGGGTGGTTGTGAGTTCGAATATTATTGCTTGTGAGCTATAAATCTTTTACTTAAATAATACTGTTGTGGGGTTGGTTCAAGTGTCTGACGTTTGTTGTTGCACTCTTAGTCTAATTAGTGTGTTTCCCAATAAGGCTAGGTCTGCTTGAGCCTTGTGCTCAAAGGTTGAATGTAACATATTTTCGTCGTTACCTAAAAAGAAAAATACTTTACTAAAAAAAAAAAAAACCTCACTTATTGTAACTATCCAAGTTTCACATAGAGTGGGAGAAGATAGAGTGGGAGAAGATCGAGAAATGAATGGTATAATGTCAAGTCTCACATTAGTTCTTCATTGGGTAGAATTGAGACTTATAATGATTAAAAGAGATTCAAAAGCAACATTGATTAGTCATTTTGCTTATAATTGTTGCACATTTGGGCCGTTACAATTTTACATTTTTTTGGGGTAAGTCCCTTTTACAATTTCAATCTCCTATTGTTGCCTCCATTGGAAAAGGGGAGAAATGCTCAGCCAAGTCAATCAATCTAGTAATTCCTCTTTGCTAACTTGTGCAGACATGGCTGCTGTATCAAGGAGGGAGAGAATTGGATTTAGTTGACCCCAGCCTTACAGAATTCAATGAGAATGAGGCAATGTGCATTGGGCTAGGATTATTATGTTGTCAACAAAGTGTTTTAGATAGGCCCGCCATGAACTCTGTTCATTTAATGCTTTCAAGCGACTCATTCCCTTTCGCCAGAATGCCTAGACCAGGTGAACCTCGAATGCAAGGCCTTGGGGGTCGTTGGACTACTACTAGTACTACTGCTTTCAGTAATTCCAATGCTACTAGCAGCCCTAATAATGTTACCAGGGTTTCTACAGGTGGTAGTTCAGTTGCGGGTGTTTGTGTCAGGAAATGAAGGCCAAAATTTGCATTCTGGTGAGTAACCATTCGGTTCCATCCCTTATGATACCACCCTTAACGTAAATGGCTAAATTCCAAAGCGTCTCATTAAATAATAGTTGTTTACGTAGACAGTGATTTTTTTTTTTAAGTGGTACTTAAATTAAAGTAACAGGAAAAACTCCTTTAATTGGGACCAGGGCCGGCTCAATAAAAATAGAGGCCCAAAACAGAAATTAAAAGCGAGACCTTTTATTTTTTAATATAATAAAAAATATATTTTAAACAGATATTTACTTTAAAATGCTCTTGTATTATATGTAATAAAAATTAAATAAGTTTTTTTTCGTGCACAAACAATTTTTGACGCCTTGATACAAAAATATTATTTCACAAGACAGTTTTATATATAAAATATATTTTTGTTTCACTAAGCTTCACCCTTACTTGAGGGCTTTTTTTTCCCCCCTCTCCTAATCAAACAACTTTGGGCAACTTTGGGCCTTACTTGGAGGTAGGGGCCTTAAGCAGCCGCCCAAGCTACCTACCCCTTCAGCCGAATGGAACCACCTTTAAACATCCATTCTCAACGTAGTTTCTCTACCATTTTCTACCTTAATTGTAATGTATAATTTAGAAAGAGATTTATATAATAAGTGTACTCTATGCTTTTTAATGTTGCCAATATAAAGTTTTAGATAGTATAGATTCTACAGTAGGATCTATATGTTATATCTATTTCTCTGTCATCTCACTATAAGTATAACGAGAGGAAAAAAAAAAAGAGGAGAGTGCTAAGAAACCCAAACTCGATTTTCCTCATATTTATGTTTCAAAACCTAAATCTGACCTCGATTTCAATTGCAATTTCAATTGCACCCATCGAGTTCGGGTCAGGTTACAAGAAAAATCATTAAATACGATTAAAACAATGTTGTTTCACCGTAAGTATAAAGAGAGAGAGAAAAAAAAGGTCTTAAGAGACCCGAATCTGACCCTAAAGTAACCCAACTTGTTCGGGTTGAGTCGGGTTGGTTCTGGGGTCAGGAGGTCCGGTTAGTAGGTTTTTGCCCACCCCTAATCACAAGTAGAGACTACAATATGTGGTCATGTAAAAGCCAACAGATTAAATAGAACTGCTCTATGCCTTTCGCTCATTATAATCAATGAAGTACATTTTAATGCAAAACTAAGAGAAAAAGATATATGAGGTTAGCAAAAGAATTAAAAAAAAAAAAACTTTTTACATGATATGGATGATGCTAATTGTGGTATGCATTTATCTAAATGAAGGTCATCTTCCTTCGTCAATGGAAGAAACAGATATAGAATTTCTCGAAAAATCCTCAACAAAACTACTGCCGGCAGAAACCTTGGTAACACCAGAATGGGTGCTAGTAGCATTGGTATTGGTATTGGTATTGGTATTGGTCAAAGCAGTACTGGTGGTCGTCCAACGTCCTCCACGGCCTTGAATTCCAGGTTTACCTGGTCTGGGCAAAGTAAATGAGTCACTTGAAAGCATGAGATGAACAGAGTTCATGTCAGGCCTATCTGCAACACTTTGTTGACAGCATAACAATCCTAGTTGAATGCACATTGCTGCCTCGTCATTATTGAACTTGGTAAGGCTTGGGTCAATTAAATCCAACGCCCTTCCTGCTTGATACAGCATCCAAGCCTGCAGAAGATAGCACATTAAGTTGCCACCATTGTTTACAAGAAAATAGAAGACATGAGCTTTCTATATTCCGAGGTATTTAGTAATGTACATAGCCCAAGAGGTCTGCCTTCTCTGAACCAAGCCGCCCGTCGTGGTTCTTTCTCCCACTAACAATCTCTAACACTAGAACGCCATAACTGAAAACATCAGTCTTCACAGACAAATATCCGTGCATTGCATATTCAGGGGACATGTAACCACTGCGTTCACAAATGATTTCAAGTTTTTATCACTTCTTTTAACTACTAATGTCCATAGCACTTCTAAATATGGATTACTTCCACTTAAAATGGTTACGACAATTAATTAAGAACAGGGTAGAAAAAGTTGAAGTTCAAGAAAATACTCACTGAGTACCAGATATCCTAAATGTATTTACATGGGTATCTTCCCCAGGAAAGAGCCTTGCCAAGCCAAAATCTGAAATTTTTGGATTCAAATGCTCGTCCAGCAATATATTACTGGCTTTGATGTCTCTATGAATGATTCTTTCTGGGGCCTCTTCATGTAGGTAGAGAAGACCTCGTGCAACACCTGTTACTATTTCGTATCTTGTCCTCCAATTCAGGGATGCAGACTTCTCTTTATCTGAAAAAAATTGATACCAGTTTAATTACTACCTCTTTATTCTATCTTTCCCCCTCCAAACACAGAAGAAAAGGCAAAAGTGTATCCCTATAGTAACTGTTACCAATTTAAGAACATCATCCGGCAACATATATGAAGCCCTAACTAGGTGAGAACTTTTACCAAAGAGAAAGTAGTCAAGGCTTTTGTTTGGCAGAAATTCATAGACAAGCATCTTCTCAGGCCCTTCTGCACAACAACCAAATAATGTGACCAAATTCTTGTGCTGAATTTTTAGTAACAATTTCACCTCATTGGTGAATTCTCTCAGCCCCTGTCTTGAATCCAATGATAGCTTCTTCACAGCTATTTCTTGACCATTTGGCAATAATCCCTGTCCAAAGTAGCCGTACTAGTGAATATCAAATTAACAGTCCCGAGGAACACCTCTCAAAAAAAAAAAAAAAAAAAAACAGGTAAAAGAGGACAGTTCCTATAGAAGATAATTCACACACAAAATTACCAGGCCCTGCATTGATGCCATTAAAGAGAAAGGAACACACGGTCAACAAGACTATCATGGAGAGGCTTGAATTTCTCTTTTTGTATAGAAATGAAAACATCATATGCAAACGTTCACTATATGATATGAGGATGATGCCTTCGTACAGACAAGAAAAGCACATCTATAAAACTGGTGTTAATTAGCTAATTAATTGTGTCATGTTGGGACACAGCTTCTAGCCAACAAAGCTATTTGATTCTTTTTTTTGTTTTTATTTTGGTAAAAGGAGAAATCTTTTGTGCAATACCTATCGAAGTGGAACCAAGCGGCAACCCAGGCACTTGGAATTACCCCAAACTCCAAGCACCAGGGACGTCAGGAATTCGAATATTCACCAACAACATGAGATCATGCCACTTACCAATTGAGGCTGTACTTGGGGAAGCGGTTAGATTGTTGATTGAGCGGTAGGAATCATTGTCTATTATCAATTTCAGCCGTTGAGACAATTGATACATTGACTCCCGCATCTTGTGGGGGAGCCTGGTCTTCCGTCAGAGCGACTCCAAACAGTAATAAGCGAATAAAGCTTTTCTGTTAGCTGATCCTCTCTTGACAGCATTGATTTATCAAACACCCAATAACAAGGAATTCTACGGAATATCCGGATTCTGGTGTTCTCAATAAAACAAATTAACTTCGTTCTTTGTATATTTGATTGATTGAGAAATACTAATCTAATAATTTATGAGACGAAAAGCCCACTCATTTGTTTCCTTTTCCAGGAAACATGAAAAGTTTACCCAAAGATAAGGCGGAATTTACAAGCTGTACCTTGTAGACGGGACCGAAGCCTCCGTGACCGAGCTGATTGTGCTCGGAGAAGAAATTGGTGGCGACTTGCAGAGTACCGAGCTCGAAGAAGAGGTCCCACAACTCGTTGGCTGCGGCGGCTTCATCGGCCTCTTCCGCGGCGGCGGATCGGCGGCCGCGTCTCACTGTCTTCTCGAAGCAGGTGCGGAGAACAGACAGAAACGTCATAAAGGCATCAATCGAAGGGATTGGCCAGCGCGAATCACAAAGAGAATCTGCTTCGTCCAGCTTTTCTACCCTTCTACCTGGCCCGGCTCACGCCCGGTGGTTGCAAGTCTGTCTCGGTCCCCAAGTGTGAGCTCAGCGCTGTATATATTATGTATGTACGGAATAATAACGAAGTTGTCTTCCTGCAAAAGATATGCTCGAATGGCCTTGGGAGTTGGGGCTGGGTTTTCTTGGCCTTTTTCTTTTCTTAAATTTGTTATTTGTCTTTCTTTTTCTCTGTAATCTCGAATATCTACAGATTTCACTTTCCAGGCAGCAGAAACGTTATGATATTTAAAAAAATTGTGTTGAGTAGTTGAAGGGTAGGAACTGGTAGAGAGTGAGCTCACGCGCGTGAAAAACCGAAAACATAAAGAAAGACGTTGAAGAGCCAGCCCCCTGAAAAGGCCTTTCTCGGGGGATTGACCTGTTTTTTGGTCTTTATTTGTCTTTTTGGTCTTTTTTTCTTGGGGTTAATAACACCTTTCCTTATCAGATTTTTCTCATTTTAATGCATCATTTTTAGATTTTTAAATTGATGATAAAAGGTTACTGAATTTATAATTTTTAAATTGATGATAAAAGATTATTTTCCAGCTGCGTTGCCGAAAGGCCGGATGGTCCACGCGCTTCCCCAGCGCGCCAGAACGGAATTTCCATTACGCCAACCCACAACTTTTACTTGTCAGATGGGTGAAAGTTGTCAAATTTGCCACGCATGTGACAATTGAATCAGTAACCGGATACAGCGGATCAAACCCCGGAGATTCTTTTAAAAATAAAATTTGTAATTTAAATAAGGAGCAGTGGGTCATTATATTAATTTTCTCCGAATTTGCCGTTACTTTAATACGTCCACGTTGAGTTGAGCCTGTCCCAGCCAAGTGCATTAATTTATAATTAAATATATTTTTTTATAAATACTAATAAAATTCCAATCTATCAAAATATTGAAATTATCATTAAAATTTCTATTAAATTTGAGGTTTTTTTTTTTTATAGAAACCGAACATCACCTAATCTCACAAATATTTGCGCTTTTCTACACTTTTGCTCGATTTGGGTCATTTTCAATTTGAAAAAAATCTCGTTCTGACCCGTAGTAGCATAGGGATAATTGACTGCCCTGATATGGAAGTCTTCTATATTACTATTCTTTCATTGTCAACTTAATATCCAATTTTTTTAATGCAAAATTACAGTTAAAAGAGTTTACCTCAATCCTGATTACAAATATTAAAATATAAAATGACCTAATTGACGTTTCTTTCTGTCGCAATATCGTGGGGAGACTTCTGATGTCTAAAGTCCAAGATAAAAAGCGTACACACAATTGAAAAGATCCATCAACTTTGAAAATAAACTTCTAACTTTCACACAGTTTCCAATATTGAAGATTGGTATCGGAAGATTATTAATTCAAACGGAAATATAAAAATGATTGAGTATAAAGGGGAACTCTGACAAAAGAAAACCATTTTTTAGTGCAAGCGTTGAACTGGTTGGAGAGGTATCTAAAAAAAACTTGATATAATCAACGTGGGATGCACTTTTTACAGATCAATCTTTGAATTATAAAAAAAAAAAAAAAAAATCTTTGAATTATAAAGGGGAACTCTGACAAAAGAAAACCATATTTTAGTGCAAGCGTTGAACTGGTCGGAGAGGTATCTTAAAAAAACATGATACAATCAACGAGGTATGCATTACAGATCAATTTTTGAATTATAACTTTTAATGGGTCGTTCCTGTGGTACATGTCATTTCGTCCACTAAAAGTTAATCCACTAATAAAGTTCAGAATAGGTTATTCGATTCTTTAAATGGACATCTCAACCTTAGATTTATATTGGTCTTCGTTAGTCGGCCAACTTTTAGTGAGAAAAGGTCCAAAGGGATCCATATGTCTTAAAACTAGGCTAGACTCGTTTAAATTTGTACATTAATGATTAATTTGTTAAAAAGAGACTATAATAATAATTAAGTTAAAAAAAAGTTGGATTAATTGGAGAGTCAGAAAAATAAAGTATGGAATCTCTGACTTGACCCAACTAAGCCAACTTCATCCAGTATGATTTTCATTATACTTATACATTGTTCCTGCATTGGTTTCAATTTATCCCTTCATGCATCCACATAAGTTGATTTATCAGATGGGAAAATATATTAAATAAGCCAATTATGTTTAATATGAGAGGGGGAAAATCAACAGACTAAACTACAGTTGAACATATCTCGCATGGATTTTTTTTCCTGGAAAAATACACTTTTTATCCTTGACTATTGGGATTCTAAAACTTTACACTGGGACTATCAATTTCATTATAGGCTTAAATAACACGCGTGCCTCTAGGATTTAATGTTTCCTCTACCCCTAGGATATTTTTTGTTGTCCCACTACCCCTGAGGTATACCCATTTTCCCCGTTTTATCCCCTCAGTAATATTCCATCTATTTCTTGATGAAAATTGATGATGTGGACCAAGTAACCACGTCACTTTTTATCCTTGACTATTGGGATTCTAAAACTTTACACTGGGACTATCAATTTCATTATAGGCTTAAATAACACGCGTGCCTCTAGGATTTAATGTTTCCTCTACCCCTAGGATATTTTTTGTTGTCCCACTACCCCTGAGGTATACCCATTTTCCCCGTTTTATCCCCTCAGTAATATTCCATCTATTTCTTGATGAAAATTGATGATGTGGACCAAGTAACCACGTCACTTTTTATCCTTGACTATTGGGATTCTAAAACTTTACACTAGGACTATCAATTTCATTATAGGCTTAAATAACACGCGTGCCTCTAGGATTTAATGTTTCCTCTACCCCTAGGATATTTTTTGTTGTCCCACTACCCCTGAGGTATACCCATTTTCCCCGTTTTATCCCCTCAGTAATATTCCATCTATTTCTTGATGAAAATTGATGATGTGGACCAAGTAACCACGTCACACCCAATTAAAAGGCAACACGTGTTCTCATATACTGACTGAACTCATTTCATTTTCCACATCCATATCCACATCACTCAGAGCCATAATAGTTTACCGAAATGCCCTCCCATCCACATCACCTAAAATGAACTAGCCATTAGGCAGACCCATGACCATTCACAACCCGAAAATCCCACGAACCAACTCTTTCCCCCAAATCATTTCTTGAACCCTAGATCGTAGAAGATCCAACGGCAAGTGTTGTAGCAGTGCCCATTTCGGCGGATCAGACCAACTACAACCCAGATCTGCTAAGGTTAGTTAGTTGTGAATGGATTGTGCATATTTGTTATGATTTATGAAAGATACTTATGTTCTAGTTAGTTAGTTGCTTTACTGTCACAAATAAAGTACTGATTTTTACTGAAAACCTTACGATGCTTAACAGATGTGTTAAGAGGGGGGTTTATATATATTGTCTGTCTCCAATAGAATTCATGATAAAATATGTGGGCCACTCGATGTGTTTCCACTTGATTTTTTCTTATGTTTGGGTTGAATTGAAATTGAAGTTTGCTTCTATAATAATGAAGTGGTCCCCCCTATATAGACAAAGCTGTCTTTACATTGTTTATTAGTGTCGTCTGTTACATTCATCACGTGACTTTGACTATGTCAGTAGACCTGCTATAAAAGTATTTACATGTCTATTCACTACAATTGAATATTTCAATTTATTTGCTTTTGATTTCAGGACCAAAGTCTTTATCTAGTGGGACTTTTTGTTCAAGTTTCCTCAATATCTATGATCTATTTGCATTAGCAAATTGATAGAGACACTGCAGACATGCTATCATAATGGGTTACTTTTTACATTGGTTTTGCAGCTTATGACTTACTTGCTTTGGAGAGAAAACCACACCCATCTCATAAAACGAATTATAGATCCCAATCTCAATCTGCAAGCACAATCAGCTTCGTAAATACAATATACTTTTTTCATAAGTAAGGAAGATTTACTTCTAATTGCATTGATGACTCAATGTGCATGCATGTAATTACCATACATAGTATCAAGAGCGAATTTTTCTGAGACTCTAATTAGAAATTTATAATGTGCTCTCATACACTAATTTGACAATGATATTTGGGCTACTGGGTTGGCAATCTTGGCTTTTCTAGAGACACACATGTAAACTAAAGTATTTATAGACATTAATGTACAAGAAGAGCAATTGGATGAATTATAACGATTACATCTGACCATGTCCTTGTCATCATCATCATCCTATCACTACTCTCGTCATTTTAATTCATTTCAGTATGAATTTTTTCCCTTTAACATAAGGAACTTGTGTATTATTTTTAGCTCTTTGTTTGCTAAATTGGAGGAATTTTACTAAATAAACACATATTGTTTGTAACTAAAGTGTCCTTTAACCCAACTTAAAGTATATTCCAGGCACAGACATTGTGTGCTTCATTATTTGGAGAACATAATATATTATCCTTTTCCCACATCTGAATCTAGAAATTTAACATCGAAACTTCTCCCTTATTTTGCTTGATATTGATCAGGACTCTGCAAACAACTCAACTTAGACCATCAATGACTAAAATTTTCCCTTTTCTCCTTTTTGGTAACAGAGGCATCTATCGTTATATTCTTGTGAGCTACAGATATCAGAAAACTTGGTGGAATTGATCACTATAGAAAATAAGTGTACTTTCCACTAGGCAGTGGTTATCTTGTCCTACTAAAACCCATCTTTGGACTTAAATTACCCTTCATTGATCGGTTATTATGAAAGCAAGATGAGTGGGACACCTATGCAGTTTCACAGAACTGTAAGTATAGGGCCTGTAGTTTACAAGGCCTTGGTGACAGCACTAGAGGATTATGTCGTAATAGTCTCACCAGAACCATTAGAGTTTGTAAGGAAGTGTGAGCAGCAATCGTATAACATCACTTTAATGTATAAAGGAAGCTAGGATTGGAAGCTGGGTTATTTGGTCAGCTGGTTCTCAAAATTTAAACTAGTTTAGTTGAAAATTAAATTGCTAGAGTGGATCAGAACTATAGGAAAATCTGGTACATTCAATAAATTCCTGGCTGGTCGTCTTCCAACTCTCTCTATATCTTTTCCGAGTTCTACCTCTCCAATTAGAATTTGTATTGTTGTTATTTACATATTGGATTTATACAATGTAGCTAATATTTTGAATTTATATTTTGGTTTGTGATCCATGGATTGTATCATTACATATTTGTCACTAATATGATAATATTCTCCTTAGGGCCGATGGTGAAAATTGTTATGTACCATAGGGAAAGGTAGATTGGAATAATGAGGAGTACATTGGAGGGATGGTTAGTTATCTAGGTGATCTTGATTCAAACTAAATATCATTGACTCATCTATGGACATATTTAAAGAGAGAGATGAAGTACGCAGATGCTGTGGAGCTGTGGTGTAAGTTTGAAGTAGCTGGTAGTCAGAGTGGGATGTTTCCTTTTAAATGTGATGCTGATGTATTGAGAATCACTGGGAGACTAGTTATGGAAGGTCGGGAAAGGTTGATAATATATGTGAAGCATGCTACAAATACCCCAATATACATGGATGAGAGTGTTAATGAGGTACATGAAGATACAATTGTAGATAATGCTGAGAGGGAGGTTGATGATATTGATGTTAGGGAGGGTGTTGATGTTTATAAGGAGGCTGATAATATTGATATGGAGCTTGATGATGAGCAAGAGAGTGTTGATTGGGAGGCTGCTGCTAATGTGGAAGATGCTGATATAGTGGTAGAGGGTGGTGATAGAGAGGAAGCTGATAATGTGGTAGAGGGTGGTGATGGAGAGGAAGCTGATAATGTGGATGAGGGTCGTAATGGAGAGGTTGATGTTAGTGACTTCCCTGAAACTGATGACGTCGTACTCGAGCTATATCCAGAAGCTTATTTTGTTGATCCAGAAGCTGAAGCAGAAACAAGGAAGATTGCAATGGATTGATTTGGGCAAAGGTCAAATGGGTGTGTTTATGAAAAGGAACCGCAGCAAGTTGGGGGGTCTAATACTAATGTTTTGGAGAGTACCAGTGAGGGTAATGACTCTGACAAGGGTGGGCATGGGAAGGTGAAAGGTAAGGTGTATAGGGAAGATGAGCTCGAGGGTACACACTAGTATTGGAGAAAAGAATAATCTTCAGGTATCGACCTTCATTTAAAAAGGCATTTAACCTGCACTCTATCCCAAGCGGGTATGACTATTGGTGTATAAAAAGTGATAGGCAAAGGGTGACAACTATTTGTAAGCTAAGTTGTGGCTGGCGTATCCACTCGTCTTATATGTATCAAACAAGGCATTTCAGATAAAGACTTTCAAGTCTATACACTTCTATGGCACGCACCATAAGAACAGCAAACTGATCGTGAAGTTTACTGCTGCTCGCTACGTGGAACATATTAAGGATAACCCCAATATGCCACTTTCGGCATTAGGTGGTAATGTTCACAGAGGTTATAAAGTGCAAGTCTCTAAGAATCTCATGTATTAGTCAAAGAAGATAACACTTGAGATGGTCTATAGGAGGCATGCGGACCAGTACAAGTTTGTTTGTGACTATACTGAAGCTATATACAAGTGGAATTTGCGCTCTTGGGTGAAGATTGAAAGGAATGACCATCTGTTTCAGCACATTTATGTCAGACTAGAGGGTCATAAATGTGGATTCCTGGCTGGCGAATGGTGAAGGACTATTTAGGGGTCATTTGCTATGCGTAATGGCGAAGGACCCAAATGAAGATATGTACCCATTAGCATATACTGTAGTTAAGGTTGAGCAGAGATATTCCTGGACTTGGTTCATCGAGTTATTCATGCATGACACAATGTCTGAAGATGAGCGTCCATGGACTTGGATATTTAACAGAAAAAAGGTATTTGAGCTTATGTCATACATTATTTTTGCACACCATATGTTTGTTTTTTTGTTGGTTGAAGTATAATGTCCTGAAGCTTAAATTTCTGTACTAATAATGTGATTTTAGTATTATGTACGTCATTATTTTTAGATGGAAGTAGTTCTGCACACTATTTTTAGATGGCACGAGAAGGTATGATGGCATGATATTACAGAAAATAAGTTGTCCAAATAGATGGCGTGATATTATAAGAAATATAGATACTGATTTTTAGATGACATGATATTGCAGAGGATATAGGGCATGATATTGTAGAAAATATTGGTACTGATTTTTAGATGGCATGATAGTAGTTCTGCACACTATTAGTTGTTGACTTTTGTAAATTTTTTTGCAAGGATAGGGTTTGCGAAAGGCACTAGAATAGTTAGTGCCAAACGATGAACAAAGACATTGTGTGAAGCATTTGCATGCTAATTTGAAGAGTAATGGGTGGAGGGGTAAGCCCGTAAACGATGCATTGTGGAGCATTGCACGAGAGCGATGTGCTACTCAGTAACATCACAGAGACTTTCAATGCGTGGATCAAGGAATCACACGTTAAGCCAATATTGACGATGTTGGAAATGATTAGAAGGCAACTGATGAACCGTTTCAAACAAAAACGGTTGAGTGTGGCAGCTGCTACTGGGGATATATGTTCTCGAATACAGAAGAAACTCGAGAGGAACAAGATGGCAGCTATACATTGCATATGTCAGTGGACAGATGAAACCTATTTTGAGGTTGATGCAAGCGACGGGGATCAAAAGCTCATAAACATAGGCGAGCGGGAATGTACTTGTGGTCGATGGTAGCTGAACGATATCTTATGTGCACATGCTTGCGCAACAATTTACTGATATAAACTACTCCTAGAGGCATTTGTTGATCCATGTTACTGCAAAGCGACCTACGCAGCAGCTTATGCACCAGTGATACATGCGATGCTTGGTTTGGGAGAGTTGCCACATATTGATGTTACACCAATCGGACCTCCAACAGTGAGGTCTATGCCAGGATGTCTGAGAAAAGCAAGGGTTAGGGCCCCTGATGAGCCACAACATCACTACAATATTACTCGTTGTGGGCTGCCTGTATGTTGTGGGACGCGTGGTGTTCTTGGTCATAATGCAATGAGATGTAATTATCCACTAAATCTTAATCGGAGAATATACCCAAAAAAGCCAAAGAAGAATGCACCAAATCAGGTACGATTTTCATTTGTTTGTTGGTTTTAAATTTAAATGTACCAAATATATGTACTAATAGCACTTTGATTTTAGGATGAGGCTAGACCATAGAATGCAGAAACTGCACCATAGCCAGCAAAAAGGGCCAGAGAAAGGAGGTCAAAACAGCCATGGCAACCAATTGGTGATTCGCAGCTATCGTAGCCAAATCAAGTATGGTTTTCATTTATTTGTTGGTTTTAAATTTAAATGTGTCAAATATTTGTACTGATAACACTTAGATTTTAGGATATAAGGCTGGACCATGGAACGCAGAAACCGCACCATAGCTAGTAAAATGGGCAGAAAAAGGAGGTCAGAATAGCCATGGTTGCCAACTAGTGATTCTCAACCATCACAGCCAAATCAGGTACGATTTTCATTTGTTTGTTGGTTTTAAATTTAAACGTGCCAAATATATGTACTGATAACTCTTTGATTTTAGGATGAGGCTGGACCATCGAACGCAGAAAATACATCCTAGCTAGTTGCAAGGAGCAAAAAAAAGAGGTTAGAACAGCCATCGCAGCCACATAAGCCAATGCAGCTATGGCGATCACCTCGAAAGAGAACTGAATCCGAGGTAATAAACTGACGGTTTTCATATGTATGTTGCTTTCAAACATAATTCACTAATTCCTTTCATTCCTATGTCAATATTCAGGCAGCCACCAGAGTGGCACTTTCTAAAGCAAGGCCAAGAGCTCAGGGTGGGTCCCAACTGGTGCAACAGCTCAGGTGCTTGCCAAGGAAATTTGTAGTTCCGTTTAGTCAATAATGGCACGATTGGAATTGTTTTGGGCTCATGTGTTAGGGCCTATGTTTTGCTATTTTGGTACAAACTTTAAGTGCCAATGTATTTCTATTTTGGATGGAACTTTAAGTGCCGATGTATTACTGTTGTTTTGGTACAAACTTTAAGCCTTATGTATTGCTGTTTTGGTACAAACAGTAAGTGCCCATGTATTGTTGTTTTGGTACAAGCTTTTAGTGCCTATGTATTACTGTTTTTGGGAACCTCTGTATTGGTCATGTTGAACAAATTTTCCTAAATGAATATGTTGAATTTATGTAAATAGGTTCTCTCTTTGTGGCCTATGGTTGTTGTGAAATGCAATGTCAGGTTGTAATTGTTTCTAATGGTGTAAACAGGTTGTCTTTAAATAGGTCAACTCAGGTTCAACCTATTGAACCAATATGTCCAATACATAATTTGCCCAAATAGAACTGAACCATAACATCAATAAATGGAAGTTGACATAAAGCACAATAGTTGATTACATCCAAATTTCAATTACAACAATGATAACCAAACCACATTATAGAACCTATCTACCAGCAACCAACTTCAACCAAAAAACAGACCATTTCAACAATAAACTTCAACCACATTACAGATCCAAATTACATAACTACATAGACTCTTTGACAAACAAACTATGATGAACTGTTTTCAGCACTAAATCCCATGATGATGCAACAACAGAATAATACCCATGAACCAAAAATAACACCCTTAAGCATAGCCTTTTGTATATAAAGCTGCTCTTCCATTATCTTCAACCGATCCTCCATAAGTTTCAATTGCTCCTCTATAAGCTTCTATTTATGAAGCCGCTACTCCATTAACTTTAACTACTCCTCCATCATCTTCAGCCTCTGTACGACAGAGTCAGAATCCTCTTCTTCACGTTAATGACAGGGGGGATCAATCCATTTGAAATAATCACATGTTGTGTGCCTCTGCCATAATGAAAACTTGATGTTAGAATCTGTATCAAGTAGGCTTCAATACATTTGCATCATGCACTGATCCTATTTCATTCACGTATTACTAACAATATTCAACGGAGGACGAGGATTGATAGTTTTTTAAACATGAAGATGAAGACGTACTATGATGTTCCCCAAAAAGAAATGACGAGCTCAATTGAACATTGACAATATCTTACTTAGAATTGCCAATAGAAGGCAATTCCCCAATTACTTAGAACTCCCAATAGGAAGCAATTACCCAATTACTCTCCACCAGAGATGTCACACCCATTATCAAGGCACAAACAAATTTAAAGAAAAAAAAAGAGGGACGAACTTCATCTCACATTCTCTCATTCATAGAAGCAAGTACAGTGAAATGAATAAATTTGCATTTACTGAAGTTTACCGCAGATACTAGGAAACTATACACCCTATTCTGCAAACAAGACTTGCTTTAAACCAGGCAACCTCAATACTGCATTTCTAACTGATCACAGACAGACATAAAAGCTTGGGGATGCTGAATGTAAAGGGTATACATATAAAAGGGGCCTAAATTGGAAACAGGAAAAAAAAATGAATGAAAAAACCTGAGCTCTAAAGCAAAGAGAGCACCAAGGTTATTTGCCTAGTGTGTAACCTACTTCTAAGAAAGATCTACTAATCTACTAGGCCATAGCCATAACGAGCTGAAAATACTCAAGGATCCACTCAATATAGTGAAATTTTACTCAGAGCACATATCAAATTTACATGGTAGTACTAGTACTTTTCACCTTTCCAATCGCTCTCAACATTTTCCTTTTGTTTGATTCATTAATGAAGTAATAGTATCATATTATAGAGTTGTAAGGTAGAACTATGATGAGAGAGATAGAACAAAATGAAAATTCAATAATAATAATAAAAAACACTTGACAGGAGCAAATCAAGGTTCAACTTTCTCTCTCTATCAACAATTTAAATGGAGACTTCCTCTACTCTGCGGAGCAACAACGAGCAAGGACTGGAAATATGTGGTTTAAAGGAACTCTTTATTGGATTATAGTTTGTCATTTTATCACTTACCTACTTAGCCTAGTAGCCATGTTTCTGCTAAGCTCTAAGTTCAATCTCCAACAACACAAAACAAATACTGCTTCAATAAAAAAAAAGGATCCCTTATAATGGAAGAGACAAAGCACAACAACTCAGTCTAATTAACCACATAATCTATCGCAATGTACTAAATTGTCCATTACTCCTATCCTTCCATATGGGTACCATATAAGGCTTGCAAGCAATATAAAAAGAACTTCTCCATGCCATAGCCCTTTCAATTTTGGGTACAATCAAGGATCTTTGAATAGAAGGGCATTTTAAATTCATCAAAATCTACGAACTCATGTTTTCTAATTGGTCTTGCATTTTCATTTACATGCATTACAAAGGACAGAAAATTCAGCTGGTTAATGCTCAAAGAGTATACGACTTGTCATCTATATAGACTGAATTATTGAATGAAAGGAATAGAGATACCATAGAGCTTCTCATCGTCGCGGCAGAGTAATATGGGCAACCAAAGAAACGTCGACCAGGATTTGACGATGTTGAATTGAACCGTACCCGAGCTGTACTTCCGTAAAAGCACATTGGCTTGACTTCAGGAAGCTTGCTGTTGCTACTTTCTTGCATTCCATTTCTATCGTCGCTGACAAATGACAACGATGACCTTTGCTGGGACATCAGATGTTTGGAACTAGGGTTCTAGAAATGATTTGGGGGAAAATTTGGGGAAGGAGGTTTATAAGGTTGCGAATGGTCATGGGTCTGCCTAATGGCTAGTTCATTTTAGGTGATGTGGATGGGAGGGCATTTCGGTAAACTATTATGGCTCTGAGTGATGTGGATATGGATGTGGAAAATGAAATGAGTTCAGTCAGTATATGAGAACACGTGTTGCCTTTTAATTGGGTGTGACGTGGTCACTTGGTCCACATCATCAATTTTCATCAAGAAATAGATGGAATATTACTGAGGGGATAAAACGGGGAAAATGGGTATACCTCAGGGGTAGTGGGACAACAAAAAATATCCTAGGGGTATTTTTAAGAAAATATTAAACCCCAAGGTCACGTGTGTTATTTAAGCCTTTATTATATTTCCACCTTGATCAACTAACTTTTTACACTTTGCATCCCCAACTATTAATTTGGACGGAAATTATTATTTTGATTCAGTAAAATGATGATTTTACGTTCAATGTCATGATTGATCTAGAGGAGAGATATTGAAATGAAATGAGTGGCTGCATGTGATGTGAGCAGGGGGCTTAAATAAGTAGGCAGGTGAGTCAATGGCTAAGGCCCCTAATTATAAGCTTATATTATAATAAAATTAAAGAGAAAAAATACTAAATTTTTAAAAATAAAACTTAATAAAGGCCTACAAAATAGGAACATTTAAAAATTAATTTACAAAATTAAAATTTAAAATAAAAAACTGGACATCCTAAAAATTAGCACTATCATCTAATAATAGTCTAACTCTATCATCTAATAATAGACTCCAACGTTTTTATCTCTTTTGAAAATAATAGCATCATTCCCAATAATAGCATCACAACTAACTTAACTTAAGTTCTCAAAATATTAAATTGTTTTACTACATATAGAATAGAACTTACTATACCATCATCAAAAAGAAGTTTTTCAAAACTAAAGATTATGAAAAATTATTTACCAACAACTATATCTCAAGATAGATTAAATGGTTTAAGAGTTTTATCTAGTGTAACTAATTTATTGACTAAACTTGAATATAAAAGTTTAATTAGTAATTTTGAATCTAAAAAGACAAGAAGCAAATTTATGATTTAATTTTGAATTTATTATTTTTTAAACTAAAAGGTTTCATTTTTATAACTTGCCTAAAGCCCCAAACATGTTAGCGACCTGAGGTAGTTCGTACCATCCAATAGATCAGGGTGACAGTAGTAACAGTTTGGACATTATCGTTGTGATGAAGAAAATAGGAGTTGTTGGGATCATCTCAGGGTGCAAACAAGCTTAGACAAGTTTGAACTTATAGAAGATGCAAAATTATAAGGAATTTGAAATTGAAACATGAGCTAAAAACTAGCGACCTTATTAAATTTGAAACCGATAATATTCAAATTAATACACATAATTTAAAACTTAAAAACGGCATTGACTTGTCTTCATGCATGTAATTGAGTCACAAGAGAAATCACCCTACTCATCATTTATTGTGCTTCTAATTAAAAGCAAAAGTCTAGCGGCCTACTGGAAGTTCTTTCCTAAAAATCCTTAACCACCGGCCTTCCTTGTGTATATAGTCAAATTAACTCATCTACTAGACCGAATTGCTTCCGAAAA
The DNA here is from genome assembly GCA_003952965.2 of Morella rubra. Classification (NCBI taxonomy): domain Eukaryota; kingdom Viridiplantae; phylum Streptophyta; class Magnoliopsida; order Fagales; family Myricaceae; genus Morella; species Morella rubra. The sequence continues at coordinate 25,698,675 of CM025856.1, forward strand.
TCACGGCTGAACATCCGGAGGGGAGTTTAGGAAAATTCTCTGCCTGACCTTTGCGATTCATGATGACATCTCTATAAAACAATAACAATAAATCGAGATTGCGGGGAAAAAAGAAGAAGAATTTAATGTATATCTTGGTTTCGTTTTTTACTTGTTACTGCAGAAACTTTGGTCCCACTTCTGGGCATTTAAATTTTTGTACCATGTTATATATGCTTGCAGTTATCCATTTATTTTTGTCCCGTGTCCAATTTCCTCAAATTAGCTAGTATTATGTTTAAGGGTTAAATACATTTTTCGTTCTGATTATTAGAGTTATAATTACACTAGTAACCTATCAATTTTCTTACATTTCGCTCCTCAACTACTAACTATTTGGATTACAAGATACGTGTCATCCTCTCATTGGCTGCTGACATGATTTTTTTAACACGTCAGCAAATTCCATTAGGCATTTGACTTCCTATGGACGGAGGGACATATTACCACAGGGACTAATTTGTGGCAACATCATACCACAAGGACCCCTGGTACAATTAAGCCATTTTTTTTTATAATTGTATTTTTGTATGGGGTAATTTTGTCATTTTGTTGAACAAAAATAGCAAATTTTGTCTAAATTAATTGTAAGAGGGTTCAAAGTGTAAAATAACTGGTAGTTGAGAAGTGAAATGTAAGAAATTAATAATTTAGGTTGTAAAGTGTTAGAATCTCAATGTTTAGGATAAACATATTTTTTCTCTGATTGAGAAAAACTTGTTTACAGATTTCATGTTTTACGTTGTTCAATAAGTTGATCAGAATGCAAATACCTATTTAATATATTGGAAATAGTGGTGCCAAAAGTTATTTTATATATTGTTTGAATGTTATTTCTAATTTTATTATGCCGCTTCCCAAGAAAATATATATATGCTTCCGCATGCCATGCATGCTGCTTCTGTGTACACACCCCAACGGAATTGCCCTTCCTGAAAACTCACATTTCTCTCTCTTTCTCTTTCTCTCTCTCTCTCTCTCAACAGCAAGAAAGCAAGAAAACTCTCAGAGGCTCTCCACTAACGACTAAATAATCAAGGTAAGGTAACCATCTGAAACTTTCTTCCCCGAACACTTCCTCCCACTCTCAAGTCTCAGCTTTGTTTTTTCTCAGTTCTTTCTTTTTCTTGGTGTTCTTTTATCGGTTCTTTCATGATTTCTTATGTACATATATCAACCTATGCAGAGATTTGTAGGTGTCATCAATGGCTGACAAAGGCCAGTACGAAGATTTTCATCGAATAATCGGCAAGGAATGTGCAAAGGTTCATAATTACATCTTTTCAATGGACAAACAGATAAGTGAACTGAGAATGTATCTTGAGAGCACAGAAAGTGAAGAGGCACTCGAGGCTCTGAAGGATGGGATTGAACCAATGGAGATGACTCAAGTTGAACTCAAGAAGTTTATCCTTCATGAGGGATTGAAGGAACTCTTTGCAACAGAAGACCGAGTGAGAGATTGCTTAAAGGAGTGGCAAATGAAGTTTGGATTTTCATACGATCCCAGTGAGCCATCGTGCAGAAAAGGTAAAGAAATTTTTCAAGAGGCCTCTAAATTAGAGGAAGAAGGTAATGCACACAAGTCCGGACTGTCCCCACAATCTGCAAGACCTGAGCTGGAGGTGTATGCCAATATTGAGGCTTCTGAACAAAAAATGGAAGAACTGATTCGTGAGTGTAAAGAAGGGTTCAAGAAAGATTCTGATTCCGTGAAGAAAAGTTTGGTGGAGTTGTTGAAAAAGTGCAAATTATTAGAGCATGAAGAAGTGAGAGCTTTGGTAGCGATCTACTTGCAAGCAGTCAAGGTCGGGAATCGGCTCTGTTGCCTGCTCATTGATTTTCTGTTCATGATGTCAAGGCAAAAAAACTTGGCAGCAAAGATTGAAAGGCTCACATCTGCTTTGAGATGCTTCGCAGAAGATAAGAATTCAATTTTCCTCGTCCAGCTTTTCAACGCATTGGAAATAGTGGCCAACGAATTTAAAGGAATGAAAATCATCGAGGTGACGCGTCCTTCACTGAAAAGGAATGTGGAAGCTATGGAGAACCCAGAAAGTTCCTCAAACAGAAAATGCACGCCAGAGGAACTTTCTGAACAATACCTTGAGCCTATTCTCTATCAACTCCTTGATCAATTCGTCAAGGTAGCTGCAGATTTGGAATCCATTGTGAGTCATCCAAGTCTTCCCGAATTGCAGATGCCAAGGAAAGAAGCACTGCCAATGCTAAAATGTGGCATCGTGCAATGTGATAAGGATCTGGAATGGATAATGAATTGCATCCGCAACATAGAGGCAGTGTCGTTTTCACTCTTACCTCGGAATGATCCGAATACGAGGGAAGTTCGGAACACACGAAGATTTCATATACAAGGTGGTATAGAAAGGTTGCTTTGATTTTTGTACACGTTGATTGCTCGTTGTTTCATGTTGCGATTGAAAGACATGATGTTTTTAAATTCTGTTCTTTAACCCAAGCGATCAGTCGCTGTATTTTGTTGTAGGTGCAATAAAATAATTTGGATGATTCAATAAAGTCTTTTGATGGTTGTAGAATTCTGTTTACTACCTCTCAAAAGGGAGTCAGCGGCCGATCACTAGCTTGATTTTCTGATCAGTCGTCCGCAGCTTTGTCCTTTAAGTCACACCAGAAAATAGGAACAATTGTTTAAACTCACTAATATTTTTGCCAGTTTTATTATTTCAAAATCTCCTGAAGACAAGAAATTATAAGGAATTTGAAATTCAAACTTAAATTAAAAGCTAAATATATCTTATTGAATTTGAAACCAACAATCTTCAAATACAGAATTTAAAATTTAAAACGTCATTGACTGGGTCTTCATATGACTGAGTTGAGCATGCATGTCCATGTCCTCATCAGTGGTGCTTCTACTTTTTTTGAAAGAAAAGAGTTGCTTAATAAATATGATATTGATTGGCTATTTTTATGCTAATTTTAAATATGATTGATTGAAGTTCTATCTTAAAATCCTCATCGGCCTTCCTCTTTAATTTTCTAAGCAAGGAATTGCAGGAAAAGTTTAGAAGATTGTTTTGGTAACAACAAGAACGCAGATGCTAATGACTTCTATATACCGTGAAACACAATTGCTAACAACTGGATCAAAGAAACATTAATTATTTTAAGCTTAATTAGTCCACTAGTCCCTAAGTATTGACTAATCCCAAATTGGTCTTTATGGCAAGTTTCGTTTGATCAAATGAGTTTTTGATCATATGGATCCTTTGGTGTCGTTCATTACCAGCTTAGTTGTTTGCTTCTAGTAAATCTTTCAGTATCCCACAACCGAAGCCGTTGCTTTATTGTAGACAGTAACTTCACTTGTTGAAGTGTAGATGTCATCACTACAAGTGTAGACAGTAACTTCACTTGTTGAAGTGTAGATGTCATCACTACAAGAAAACCGATGTATAACGGTACTATGTGGATGTAGCTAAAATTCAAATTTTTGCCGCTGTAACTCATAGGTGACAATTACAAAACTGTCAAAGCTCTATCGCTTTTACCTCGTCACCATTTGTATCCAATAACGTATTTTTCTTCCGTCACTTTTTACTCAGTAACAACCACAAATACTAGAGTCACGACGCGAGAGTGCACGATCTATTCTGTTGTTTTTAACTCTCCCTTGTTCCATTTATGTCGCAGGCAGTTAAGAGCAACCAATTTAGTGACACGGTTTTGTTGTTGCAAGATGTTTGTGGCTCCGGTTTTCTTACTGTCGATGAATAGTTTCAGCAACTAAGCTTTAGGCCGTCTTGCAGATTTATACTGTTGCAAACCGTGTTGCTGCACTTTACTCTGTTTTTAGCTTTAGACATGTCAAAATATCTTTAATAGTTGGTGCCCAATATAGCCACATCAACTTTGTGGGGGAAATGCTACTTTGTTGCTAGTCAGGTTGTGTTTTCTTTATTTTTGCATGTTTGTTTTTGTATTTTTTTTTTCCATTTTTTGTAAGTGTCCTGTTTTTATGTGGGAACTCATTCCAAGTGGCCCTGATATCATACAATAAATTTAAACAAATGGTAATGAGAGATGGATTGAGAAAAGATTTGTGTTAATCTATTAGCATATATACACTTTCCTTACATCCATGATGAGCAACAGAAAAATATGTTCATGCTACAAGTTTGATCTGATATGAACAAAAGTCGTGGTTCCTATACATAATTTTCATAAGCAGATATTTATAGCAATATAAAGATGTACAAAAATGGTGACAATAGTTTTATAATTTACTTCACTCATCCCTTAGAGCAAGATTAAGACTTCGTGTTCAAAGCTTCGCCTACCAGCAGCATTCCTGATTTTGTGTTCATCCATCACCAACAAAAAGTCAGCCAATTACAATTTTGGAACAAAAGGAACCACAGCTCACGCTCCATCCCCTTCAAAGAGCTCAAAACACCCACCTATGTCTCAAAAAACCAGCAAGCTTTTGCTCTTCCAACAAGCACAAAACACCCCCCTAGAATGTCTCAAAAAACCAACAGATGCCTGCACATATTCATTCACATCAATAGACAACAACAAATGTTAAAAGCCATAAGGCATTTGTGTCTAAAATGTTCAGAGCCTCAGAAAATTTACCCAACATATTCTAAAAAAACACCCAGCATATAAAATCATTACTCAGTCCAAAATATTGTATCTTAAATGCCAAACTCACCTAGCATTCACAAGTGACATGGAACCCTCCTCTATGGGAGAGTTTCATCCTGACTATTTTCTTAGGAGTTCCTCTTTGACCACGGCAGATCCATCTTCTCATGGGATGAGGCTAGTTGAACCATCAGTTTATTCATATTATTTTGCAAGGTATCATATTTTTCTTTAGAAATCTCCAGCTCTGATTTGTATCTCTCAACTTCTTGAGTAAGTTGGGTAAATAGATCCCCAATGTGTCCCCAGAATGTACCCACCATCTACATACAACCCTTATGAGTCATTCAAGGAAAGCATGTGTAACAATAGGAACTGAGAAAGAAGGTAAACCTCGATCCTTAAGAAAATTACAAAATCTATAACTCAGTTACTCAAACTAGGGAGGAATCGTTAGTTAAAAAACAATTGCTCATTTTTTTAAAAGCAAATGCCAAAAAGATTACCTGTGTGCAAATTGTTTATGACTACACCCATAAATTCTCCACCTTTCTCTCATTGCTATTACGATGAATTTTTCAAGCCACCTGAAACCCCTCAGCTTCCTGAAAGAGACGAGAAAAATTATATATAATCTACTCCTAGCTAGTTCTTAGCTTCTCTGTCACGGCAATGCTCAACTCTCTTTGGTTGGTAGGAGAGAATGAGACCGATTCTTGGGTAGGACAGTGAGAGGAACACCAAAAAGAGAAAGCGAAGAAAACGAAATAGAGGTATAATTTGAGGGTGTTTGGTTAGGGAGTTTTTTGAGAATTTTTTGTGTTTTGAGAATTTTTAGGTGATGTTAACTTTATTGGTATGTGTGTTTTAGTTATTTTTATGTAGTGTTAAGAATGATGTTTGGTTGTAGAATATTTTGTACTCTGAGAATTCAAAAAAATCCTGAGGATTTTTGTATACCGAACGTGCTCTTTGTTTACAAGAGGGGGTGCGAGCTCTTGCGTACACTTCCCAACCACCAACAAATCGCTTGACTACTTCTTTATCTCTCATGAATCAGAAGAAAAAAATAATGGTTATGAAAAATACAAAAAAACTATAAGTCAACCCACGGAGGAATAGCCAAAAATCAATTGCTCATTTTTCAGAATCACATACCAAAAAGATTACTTGTGTGTGATTACACCCATAAATGCTCCACCTTTTGCCCATTGAAATTTATGATGAAGGTATCAAGCCACCCCAAACCCCCTTTCCATAGAGGACCAAGAAAAATCAAAACTTAACTCAGAATAGAGAGGGAACGTCGCCAAGCACAAATAATGTTTCATGTGCGGTTGCATACTTGTATATAGGGTTTACAGACTGAAATCGATAGAGAGGGAGGATGGAGAGGGAGTTATCAAGTTAGGGTTTGAAGGGGAGGGAGAGTGAAATCAAGAGGGATGGAAAAGGGGATTACACTTTAAAACACCCTCATACACTTTAAGAGGGGAAACAAAAGACTTGACGCAATAACAATAAACAATAAAACACCGCACGGTGCCCTTATTTTTAGCGAGGCAATTGGGTTCATCGCTAATAACATTTTAGCTATGATTTAACAGAATTTTGTCCCCATATATTATGTCTTTAGCGACGAAATAATATTTTCATCATAAAAGACATTTTTAGCGACTCAATTTGTCATTGATAAAATCATTGCTGAAACCATCTTGCGACAAAATTATATATTCGTTGTAAAAAAGAGGTATTTTAGCGACGAAACAATTTTTTGTTGCAAAAAGAGGTTGTTAGCTACAAAATTTGGTCTGTCGCTAAAGATATAGATCTTTGTCTTGGTGATTGGCAAAGATCTATGTTTTGTTTATTTTATATATGTGGGTTTTGTCACGAAATTGCCAAAGGGAGAATTTGTTAGGGTATTTTGTGTTGGCATTATTCCGTATCAAAATATGTCATGATTGAGTTGTAATTTCGGTTCCCACATTTGTTCAAGAGTTAGAGTTGATGGTTTATCTAAAGTTATCACATTCAACTAGCATTTACTAAGCGCTCGAGCGCCTTTGGAAAATATTCATACAAAGTCATCATGTTCAACCAACGTTCAAGAAGCGTTCGAGCGCCTAGTTATAATTTCAGACAGAAACATAGCATTCGACGAGTGCTCGAGCGACTTCTGGGGAATTTAAAAAATTACTGAATTTTTGGACATTCCTTATAAAACTTTGGGAAACCCTACAAGGTTTCGAGTGAGGCTGTGTAGAACTCTATTGAGGCTTCCTTTAAGAGTATTTATGTCTCTTTCCTTGAAAGAAAAATCCAAGAAGATTTATGCTTCAAGATTGTTGAGTTTTTTCTCTATTCTTCCATCAAATATCTTTGTAACCTTCATGGTGTTGAAGGTGTGCTGAAGAACAAGAGTGTTCGGTGAAGTATCTATAAGAACAACCTCAAAGGTCTGAGGGGAATGCTATATGGAGCGAGTCTAAGTAGGGAGACTTAGATTATTACATCAAGGTTGTCAGACTCAAGCAACTGGGGTTGCCCGTGTCTGAATCACTATTTGTGAGGTTTTTTTCTTAGTGGATTTTAAGTGGCTGCTAGCCTGGAGTAGTTTTTATTTTGAATGGTATTTCGAAGGTTTTCCATTTCATCACCAAATTCTTGTCTCTTTGTGTGATTGAAGTTTGTTTTAATTTTTCACTACCTATTTGTTGATTGAGTTGATTATTATACATATCTACGCTGAACAATTTTAGAATATGTTTTAAAATTGTTATTGATTTGTTAATTAGAGGGAAAACACGTATTCACCCTCTCTAAGTGTTATTAAGGTCAACCAAAATTTTCAATTGGTATTAGAGCTTAATATCAGTCCTTAACTTTTAGTCTAGATGAATCAAATTCAGTCTTTGTTTGTGCCTCCATATTTTGATGGAAGCAATTATGCGTACTGGAAAGTTTGCATGAAAACCTTTTTGAAATCTCTTGGTGAACAAGTTTGGAATTCTTGTGTTAAAGGGTGGTCGACACCCTCTTCTACTGTTGAAGGTGTTAAAACACCTAAAGATATTGGCACTTGGACTATCAATGAGATCAGTGAATGTAATTGGAATAGCAAATGTTTACATTCTATTTTTATGGCTTTCTACTGATGAGTTTAAGTGAATTTTTATGTGTGAAACTTCTAAGGAAGTTTGGGAGATTTTAGAGACTACTCATGAAGGTAGCAAGACCGTTAAAACCTCGAAGCTTCAAATGTTGACTACAAAGTTTGAAGAAATTCGAATGAAGGAAGATGAGACGTTTTATGAGTTATATGCAAAACTACATGACATAGTTAACTCGAGCTACAACCTGGGAGAGAGGATACTAGAAAGTAGAGTTGTGAGAAAAGTTATCAGATCTCTTCTTGAGAGATTCAAATCCAAAGTTACAGCAATTGAGGAAAGTAAAGACCTAGACATGATGAAGATTGAAGAACTAGTTGGGTCTCTGCAAACCTATGAACAGACATTGCCTTGGCCTAAGAAGAACAGGTCTATTGCCTTGAGATATAATAAAGAAGAAGTTTGTTCTGAGTCAGATGAATCTCTAGATGATGAGAATTTCAGCGTTCTAGTCAAAAAATTCAAAAGTTTTTGAGATCAAAGGATGATAAAAGAAGATTTAATAAAGGTGTTGGAAAGAATCATGGTAGCTCTAGTGGGTTCAGAAAGGAGAAGAGAGAAGCACATTGCTAATGAGTCCCAGAATAAAAAATTGACTTGTTTTGAGTGTCAAGTTTGGTCATGTCAGATCAGAGTGTCCAACATATCTCAAGTCGAAAGGAAAAGCTATGATTGCTTCACTGAGTGACGACGAACCAAATTCCAGCAGTGATGAAGAAGAACAGGTAAATTTTATAGCTTTTGTGTTTAGTACTGATTTGTGATTTGCAGGATATTAACTTTGAAACAGAGATATTTGAGGATGAATATGATGTCGAAGAAAGCTTGCAAGAGGTGTATGACAAGCTCTTTGGGAAAAGTCTGAAATTGCATAAGGTAAATAAAAGGACACTATAAAAACTTCATGAGACTCAACTTGAAAGGGATAACCTCACTGTCAAGCTTGAAGAATACATCAAGTTGTTTGATGACTTGAAACTGAAGAACTTGGCCCTTGAAGCTGAAGTCAAAGACTTAGAGTGCAAACTAGAGAAATCTAATGTTTAACTTCAGAAATTCTCTAATGGGTCTATAAAGCTTGACCACAAGTTAAGCTCGAGAGCAACACCTGAAAATAGGAAAGGTTGGATACAATGAGTCGAGTGGTGCATCAATTTCAACAACTATCTTGGTTCCGACATTATTGCCAATCAAACAAGCAGAAGTTAAAGCTCCTCAGAGAAAGGTGAATGAAGGTAAAAATACTACCTCTTAGTCCATGAATACTCATTCTCATATTGTTCCACCTAAAACACACATTTCACATCGGTTTGTTCGTACTTGTCATTTTTGTGGAAAAATAGATCACATCAAACCTAATTATTTTAAATTGAGAGCGCAAGAACACACACATAGTGACCTTTTCTGCAGCACTGAGCATACAAATCTTATGAACCAAGTCAAGGTTCTCACTAAGCACACCATGATTATAATTGCAAAGTTGGAGAACTTGACCAAACAATCAACATTTGTCAAAAAGATTTGAGTGAAAAATGATGAAAATCGATTAGCCAACAAGAAGGCTATTGGTACGTGTTATTCTTCCTGAGTATCTTTTTTTGTTCTTGCATGCTTTAGAATATGTTGCATTTATATTTTGTTTTTAAATTAATATTCTTGTGAGTTCATGTGCTTTTATTTCCCTGTTTCGGTTGTTTTTTTAATATTAAACAAAATTGATGATTGTTATGTGCCTTTTGTCAACACATTTGATCATTGGCCTGATTGATATACTTGAGATTTCAAACATAATCTTTTACATACATTTTCAATTTATGTCTGGATTATAATATGATTTGAGAGTCATGCCTATTGTCTCTTTTTGGTATTAGCTAACATGATTTTCAAATGTATATTTTTCATACCCAATCACAGTGCACACTGAATATGGTTAGATGAGGCTTGATCACATGTGTGAGTTTTAGGTCACAAGTGAAAGAGATCACGTTCATCAGACTGAATTAACCTTTGATTAGTTGACCTTATTCATTGCCCCTCTCAGAGTCAAAGGCTTCAAAAGATTATCTCCACTTTAAAAGAAGATGTTACAATTCCATAAAAGAAAAGAAAAGCAAAGCAAAGAAAAACAAAAGATGCAAAATACTTAGGGGGAGAAAAATCAAGAACAAAGTTGCATTTTCAGGTCCTAGTGGCATTGTGTTTGACTTTTATTTCGTGTAATATGTCTCGCTTTTCACTCATGGTTTCATTTGGCTAACTTTGATCTCTCTCACAAAATTAAGGTCTTAAGCCTCTCTAATTGTGTTTCGTATTTAACACATGTATGTAGTTCACATTTTTTAATTATCAATGTTAAAACCGTTTAGGGATATGTAGCATAAAATCAATGCATAATATTTTTCATGATCATATAATGAGCTTGTATTGATTTTTCAAGCTCTTGAGACTTTTAGTTATGTCTCTTAGTTCTATGAATTTTGTGCTGAATTTTTGGCATTTGATCATTTGCTCTTTTCAATAATTTTTTCTTATCTTATTACCAAATTGCGTGTTTCCTTTTTGTATTGTTGTCAGTTTTGGTTGAATGTGCCTTGGTTATGCCTTTATTTTATCTTTTTTGTGATATGCAATTCTTATGTTGGTTAATGCTCATTTTCATATTTGCATGTATTTTATTTCATCAATGAGCGGTAGCATTTTGTTTCCCTTTGTCCATTTGTGACAAAAAGGGGGAGAAAATTTGTAATGAATAACTGGCTACGGGGGAGAATAGATTAAGGGGGAGCAAATGCTTTGATTCTGTAGCTCATTTGCTATTGGTCTAACTTCAATTATATATACTTGTTTGTTCTCTATGCTTTCACTTGGTCTTTGAGATTGTGTTTTTCAGGTAACCGATTCAAAGACTCTTGAACATGTGTCTAGGTCATAGATGGGTTTAATTTGTAAATAGATCTTTGTCTTGGTGATTGGCAAAGATCTATGTTTTGTTTATTTTATATATGTGGGTTTTGTCACGGAATTGTAAAAGGGGAGTATGTTAGGGTATTTTGTGTTGGAATTTTTCCATGTCAAAATATGTCATGATCGAGTTTTTAATTTTGGTTCCCACATTTGTTCAAGAGTTAAAGTTGATGGTCTGTCCAAAATCATCACGTTTAACTAGCGTTCAACAAGCGCTCAAACGCCCTTGGAAAATATTCATATAGAGTCATCACTTTCAACCGGTGTACAATAAGCACTCAAACGCCCTTGGAAAATATTCATACAGAGTCATCACTTTCAACCAGCGTTCAACATGCACTCAAGCGCCCAGTTATAATTTCAGACAAAAACATAGCGTTCAACAAGTGCTCAACAAGCGCTTGAGTGACTTCTAACGAATTTCAAAAATTACTGAATTTTTGGACTTTCCTTATGAAACTTTGGGAAACCTTACAAGGTTTTGAGTGAGGCCATCCATAACTCTATTGAGGCTTCCTTTGAGAGTATTTGTGCCTCCTTCCTTGAGAGAAAAATCCCAGAAGATTTGTGCTTCAAGATTGTTGAGTTTTTCTCTATTCTTCCATCAAATATCTTTGTAACTGTCATGGTGTTGAAGGCATTTTGAAGAACAAGAGTGTTCGGTGAAGAATTCATAAAAACAACCTCAAAGGATTAAGGGGAATGTCGTATGGAGCGGGTCTAAGCAGGGAGGCTTAGATTATTATATTAGGGTTGTTAGAGTCAAACAACTGAGGTTGTCAATGTCTGAATCACTGTTTGTAAGGCTTTCTTCTTAGTGGATTTCAGATGGCTGCTAGTCCGAAGTGGTTTTTCCTTTGAATGGTATTTTAAAATTTTTCCACTTCGTCACCAAATCCTTGTGTCTTTGTGTGACTGAAGTTTGTTTAATTTTCCACTGCCTATTTGTTGATTGAGTTGATTATTATGCATATCAAGGCTGAACAATTTTAGAATATGTTTTAAAATTGTTATTGATTTGTTAATTAGAGGGGAGACACGTATTCACCCCCTCTAGTTGTTATTAGGGTCTAAACCAAATTTTTCAAACCCAACGAGGTAGAGCTTGAAGTGGCAGGGGAATAGGATGGTGTTGAACCAAAAGTTTCAACATATGTTGTACTCATTTTCTATTGAAAGTGAAGAGAATAAGGAAAAGGGATTGTTATGCAGTGATGGTGATTGTCTAAATGACTCATTGAGAAAAATTGCAAGACTTGCTTTGATACCATGTTACAATGTGAAAAAAAAATAAAAAGTTGGGAAAGATGGACATAGAGCATTGGTCGAAGAAAATCTCATTGTAATAATTCATTTAGGGTTGATTACAAATTTCTCCCACGAACTATATCACTAATCTCAAAAATTCCCTTAAACTCTAACTCGTTGCAACTCGCCCCCATAATCTACCATAATTGTTACAATTTGGTTTTGAAATTAGTTTTCCCGTTATCATTACCATTTTTCCGTCAAACGTGAACCCACCTTGTTTGAATATACGAAACTGCCCCCAAACAGATTATTATTACCATATCTGCCTTGCTTGCCTCTGTCTGATAAAGAGAGTGTGAAAAAGGGGGAATAAATTGAATGGATTCTCATGAACCTTCCGCCACCGTCGCACGAACCATTTATGGCCTCCACGAGCATCCATTGATCTTTACAGATGATCTGGAAAGTTTGAAGAACGTTGATGCCTGCATGTGCTCGAGGTTGATGGATCAACATTTGCATCCTGGCTACAAATGTTCTGACTGCAATTTCTTCCTCATTTAGACTTCATGGAACCACCCCTACAATTGCATCGAGCCTCCTCGTTTTTTTTTTGTGGGCCACTTATTGCAGACTTAATCATCAAATGAGAGTAACCATTTGATGATATTGTTAGTTTTGTTTGCTCTTGAAATACTCAGCTTGGGTTGGTAAACCAAATTTCATGTATATATTTTGGGTTTATTGAACACTTCTTTCTGCACAAAAAAAGTAGTGCAAAATATTGAACAAAAAAAAAAGAAGGAAATTTGCAATTTAATCCTTGGGTTTTTTCCCCTTTAGCGGTTTGATCCTTAAGAAATAAACCCTAACAAAATACTCCCCAAACTGTCATCTTGAGACAAAATCATCCTACTGTCAAGGTTTTGTGTGATTGTTTAATGGCAGAGCCACGTCAACTGCTACTAAGTTGATCTGCAAAACGACACTGTGCCATGTTAGCAGCCGAAAATGATGTTTTTTTGCTTAGAATTTAAGTGCACATTGTTTTTGCCATCAACAATACACACTGTTTTGAATCTGGCCAAATTTCTTCAATTACACTTCAAGCCTTCATTCCTTCGATAGTTTTATCCTTTTCTCTTGATAACCCTAATCCCCCATTAGAGAATAGCCGGAGTTGGTAGATCTCGCAATTTCAGCTGGAGTTGTGAACCCGAAGCCCGCATTCGACTCCAAAGCAAGCAGCTTCGCATTTCAAGGATCCCAAGGGAGAAAATGTTTGAGAAAAGGTATTGTCATACTGCTACCCGCATCTTAGAAATGAGGAAGCATTGTGCGCCAGTTTTGGCCGCTGTTTCTCCCATCTATTCTCACGCCTTGTCACTCTATTGGAGACAGACCGGGATGAAATTGCTTTTAGATCCTGTTAAGCATTTCTCTATAAATTGCTTTTGGATTTTGCATCTTACACCTATGAGAAATGAAAATCTGGATTTTGTCACTGAAACAAAATTTGTAATAAACAAACAAATGAACACTAATAGCACACAATTTCTACTGTAAAACAGAAATGACGATGCTAAGACACAATGGAAACAAAAGGGGAAGGGGTGGGGGAAAGTATATTGCATTTCTTGTTCCTAGATTTGACACGGAATTATGCAAATATTAAAACACTAACAATTGTCTTAGTAGATCAACAGGTTAGAGATTTTTTTTAATAATTGGAGCCTATAAATAAATTGATTATTGTTGGCTTAAAATTATAAAAGTGGTTATTGTATTAGGAGGCTTAGCTCCCTAAGAGCTAATCAAATTCTTTTAGTCTCCTTTCTTTTTGCCGCAAAATTTCAAGAACCTAGCAAATCAATTTTCTTTCTTTCAGTAAGAAACATTTTTTTATTGACCAATTAGGTTTGCTACTAAACTATAGTTTAGCATACCTCTTGGTATCGTTATTAGTTACTAGCTCAATTTCAACTGTAGGTAAGTGAAGGGGGACGTCAGCCACTTCAGCTATCTTGAAAAATGGTAACAAGTAGAATACTTTGCTGGGGAAAAAAATTACAATCTAATCATACAAAATTTATGAGTTATCTTTAACATCTTTTAACTCTTGGAGAGTTTAATGACATTCTAACTCTTTTGGAGAGTTTAATGACATTGTATATCATAACTCATATTTAAGTTAGTTTGCACTATCTTGCCTACAGACTGGTAAGAGGTCTTGTATTATTCGTGTCAATATGCTTGCCTATTAGACATAACTCTGTATGGCTTTTCTGATCAATATTATTTTGTTTACTTTGGAGCGATTTCTTCTAGTTTCAATGATCGTCTTATGGAGGTTTATTCTCTAAGGCTTGCTAATTTGCTTCTTCCAAAAATAGAGCTCATTTTTTATACTTAAGAATGAGATGCTTTGCCTTTGTTTATGTTCTCTGCGAAGACTTTGTTTTAAAATGGTGCTTCAAGCTGGGAACGTCTGTTGAGGCAGTCAACTTCTATCTTGTAAATAGTTTCAGAAATATGCGAAAGAGGAATCTATTGAATTGTCAGAGGAATCTATTGAAAGTGTACTTACCCAATGTGGTTACACGTGTCTGCACATGTCAAATGCAGACATACTTCTAGTAGCACGGTTTCGCCATGCTCTGTGAGGATGATGAGTGTTATCACAAGGTGTCACTATGAATTAACAGCACCACTTAAGACCTCATGGACGGACGCTAATCCAAGAAGACATTTCTTTGGGTGTGCGAAGTACGACTGGAAAGCGATACATTTCTTATCTCAACTAACTAGTTCATTTAGTATTTAGTATATATGTAAGACTTACGTACGAGTGTTCCATCACTTATAGAAACAATGTGGATTCTTTGAATGGTTCGATCCTCCCACGTGCCCCCGTGGTATGGAAGTGGGACCCCAGTTAATGAAGAAAAATAAGGCCTTGCATTCTGAGTTGGCTCTGCAAAAGCATATTGTGAAGGTGCTAAAGCTCATGCTTGGAGCGTCTTGGGTTGCCCTTGCAATTATGGGTGTACTCTTGCAGCTTAAATCGAAGTGATGTGTTGGTTCATGTTTGTCTATTATGTCATCATCCTGCCATTTTTGTTGGTGAATATATGTAAATGGTAGGACTTAGAGGTACTGAAAATGTAAATTTTTGAGTACTGCTGTAATGATGTTAGCTATGCATCACTTTTTACAGTTGTAATGTCAGAATGGTATTTTAGTGCCACTTTGGTTATGTATTGGTACAAACGGTTTTGGTTGTCTTATTTTACCATTTTAGTGCCAAATTGGAATGTTGGTTGGCTTATTGGAACTTACTTACACTAACACTGCAACTAAGTAACCAAATCCTGCAACTACTTTGCAACCAAATCCAAAAGACATTCTGCATTCAGGGTTTCTAACTACTCTGCAACTTTTCAAAATTCGACTGCAACTAATTTCAGTTTTACAGCGTATGTAATTTTAATTTCTACAGCAACTAATACTGCCAGCATAGGTAAAAACCAATGCATTGTAAATCCAACTAATATAAAACTTATGCTCTGCTGCAACTAATAGAATATGACAGCATATGTATTTCTGTTGCAACTAATAGACTAAAATGACAGCAGAAGTGGGATCCCAAAGTTTCTGCTGCAAATAATATAAAAAATGACATAATCGAAATTTCTGCTGCAACTAAGACACCAAATGACAACATATGTAAACTACAAATTCTGCTGCAACTATCAAATGACAGCATATTTTTATATTTCTGCAAATTTCTACTGCAACTAAGACACCAAATGACAGCATATGTAAACTACAAATTCTGCTGCAACTATCAAATGACAGCATATTTTTATATCCAAATTTCTGCTGCAACTAAGACACCAAATGACAGCATTATGCAAAGTACAATTTCTGCTGGAACTATCAAATGACAGCATATATAAAACCAAATATCTGTTGCAATACCAAATCCAAATCAATCCACAATTGTACATCACCAAAATAACAGATTTGTAAAGTACAATTTCTGCTACAACTATCAAATGACAGCATATATAAAACCAAATTTCTGCTACAATACTATCCAAATTATTGCCAAGTCAAATTTCTGCATCAAACTTCAAATGATACCAACTCCCATAAAGCTATTAATGAACAAACAAGTTCAACTATATCCAAATTACATCATAATTGTTAATGATATGCTAGAAACCACTATTTCATTTACATCAACACAGTTAATGTTAGGTAGTTCCAGAAAACACTACATAGCTATCCATCAAAATACTTTAACACCCATTTACAATAACTCAGAATGTTGCCATGCTCCTGGCTACTGATGGCAGGACAAAATGACTTTTAAAATTCTGCTGCCAGGTTCACTCTGGGCCTCCAGTACCCAAATCTTGGGGGTCTTGGACAGCTTCGTCTTGAGCATCCTGTAGAAGAATAAAAACCAATAAATACAAGAAAACACTACACAGCTATTCATCAAAAAAATGCCAAAATTTGACTTCTATCCAAAACTATTATGTCTTACCCTGCCTCTTCCTTCGCTACGTCCCCTCCCCCTTCCTCTCCACCCTCTCCCCCTGCCTCTACATCCATTTTGTCCCACTGTCGATGGGTCCTGAAGTTTCTAATTTAAAAGTTAGCATATTAAAAATACCAAGGGCAGTTGATATGAACTAATTAACTTCAAAAACTCACTGTGCTTACTGCCTCTCCACTATCGAGGACCCTTTTCGTTTTTTTCTTCTACACCTTTTTATTAGGGTTCTCTAGTTGAGGGCAAAACCGTGTGTTATGACCTTGGACCCCTCAATTTCCACAATTGACCACATATCCACTACGACTGATCTTGTAAGCAGTTGTTGGTTCATCAGGTTCCTTCCTTCTCGCTTTCCTTGGTCGTCCTGGCTGAACCTTCACAAATGGGGCTAGTATCACATTAAGAGAGTCCTTTGGCCATGCCTCAGGTCCTGGCATGGCATGAAGGCCTTCCTCATAAGCTTTGATATATGTTGCCAAATGGTAGCAGTTGGCCACATATTCTTCAGGTTTGTGTCTACTGAAATAAATAGCAGAGCAAGCATGGATGCATGGAATTCCAGAAAGCTGCCATTTACCACAGGAGCACATACATCCAGCCAAATCCACAACTCTTCGTGGTCCATACGGTGATCAACTTCAAACTCTAGCCCACTCTGCCAATGGCATACACAAATACAGGCATCGTTCTTGATCTTTTCCAACTTCTTGAATATTTGGGACACAATGCGTTGGGAGTTTGTTGGAGTGCTACCATAGCTCTTGCCCTTTTCTTTTTGAAACCGGTTCAGCAATTGTCGGCGAATCATGTCAAGCATTGAAACGATCGGTTTGTCACGGGCATCCTTTATCCACTCATTGAACGTATTGGCCAAGTTATTCAAAAGCATATCGCTTTTGCATCCCAATCCGAATGCATGTCTTGACCAGAGACCCGGGTCGATCTCTTCAAGCTCCTTATGCATAGCCGGACACATGAGCTCGATAGAATTCATTATAGATTCAAAATCAATCTGGTTTGCTGAACACGCAGCACTGCACAAATCGTCCTTGTATATCTTCCTCTTAAATCCCTTCGTCTTCATGTTTGCGTGTATATGACGAAGGCAACACCTACGAGTCTTAAGCCCTATAAAACAACAAACAAGTTAAAAGTCAAGCTGATATGGGTTGACATCCAAATACCAAAGTTATTCAAATTAGAAAGAATCAATGTTTACCTTCTGCTGGTCACTCATGAAGGTCCACCCGCGGTCGTCAATAGACCCAATATCATCCAAAAGTAATCTCAAAAACCAACTCCATGAGTCTTGAGTCTCCTCCTCCACAACTGCGTATGCAATAAGGAACATATCGTCGTTCCCATCTACTCCGATAGCACAAAGTAATCTCAAAAACCAACTCCATGAGTCTTGAGTCTCCTCCTCCACAACTGCGTATGCAATAAGGAACATATCGTCGTTCCCATCTACTCCGATAGCACAAAGGAGTTGGCTCCCGAATTGGCCCTTCAAGTAACACCCATCTACACAGATAATGGGTCAACAATGCTTAAAACCCACCTTGCACGCCGAAAGGCATATGTAAAGCCTCTTGAAGTGATCCTCGGATTTTAGAAGAACCACACTGGTGCTGGGTTCCACTTCTCCAATGCAAGAGCATATTGGCTCGTGTATCTGAACTGATCAGCCTAGTTCCCATGCACTAACATGCATGCTAGACTCTTAGCTCGGTAACAACGGTGCAGCGGGACATCAATATCAAAGTCTCTGCAAACCTGATCCTTCAGTGTAGAGACAGATCAAGTAGACTGATCCCTAAAATTAGGGAGATATTGATGCGCTAGGAATTCCACATTACA
This sequence comes from Morella rubra, assembly GCA_003952965.2. Lineage (NCBI taxonomy): Eukaryota > Viridiplantae > Streptophyta > Magnoliopsida > Fagales > Myricaceae > Morella > Morella rubra. The sequence continues at coordinate 25,717,161 of CM025856.1, forward strand.
TTTTCAGTTCTCATACTGCGCCTCGCATGTATGCTCCTTAATTAAAGACTTGATCTGAATACCCTTGTACTCTCTCATCTTTGAGGCAAAGATATAGAAGTCACAGTCCTCTATCACGCAACATGCTGAAAGTCTGATCTTATCATTCTTCAAGAGCAAATACTCAAAATGATTTTGAACTGCGTATCTCCTCAAAGCCTTCCGTAGGACCTTTGTTGTTGGAAAGATTTGCCCATTCTCAAGAAGTACATCTCCGGGTGCCTCCAAGTTGTCATTGAACTCTGCAAATGTCTTTTTTGGTGGGGTCTCCCTTCACTCAGATCCAGCTACACTTTGTATGTCATCATCTCCTAATATTCGAAATCAACACTAATACCCTCACCATCCTCGCACCTTGGTGTATTCTGAAACGTCCCACACCAGTCCACAATGGACTGTGTGTCTTCATCAGCAACATCTGGACATTCTTGATCTTCGTAGGCATCTACATAATCAGCCTCTATATCATTGAACTCACTCAGATCAGTGCCATAATCAGAGCCCTCAACACCCTCTCCACTCTCCCTCAGATTTTCCTCCTCCTCTAACATATCATCATCAATATTTCACCTTCCCAACAATTCTTCATGGTCCCCACAAACATCCTCTCTATTTTCCTCACACACATCCTATCTATTTTTCCCACAAATATCCTCTTCAAAATCACAACCCCTATGTGATGGCCCAACGTCATCAAGTGTCAATGGGGGCTCTACGTCATCAACTAATTCGACCTCATCAACGGTATGATCCATATATATGTTTAGGACTGACCTCTTCTCAACTCGGGATTTTATTGATCATACTAATCGCATCCTTGTCAATCTTAAAAGTCCTAACAACAAGCCAATTTTCGTTTTCAAATGTGTACCACAAGTCACCTGGCTGCATATACCCAAGCTCCTTCACCGCATAGCCAATTTCACTTACTAAGATGTAATCAGGATCCATTAGGCCCACCTTCTAAGCCTTGCCTCCTACGTAAAGCTAACCCCGACCTCCAAGAAATTCGCCTCCATGATGGATAATTGTCTTTAACAAACCTACATATCAACAATAAAAGATTTAGGTTAGTAAAAAATATTTTAGAAGAAAAACATTATTAAGATTTGGCAACACAGATCCTGAGGATTAAATTAGACTATAGTATAACATGTCTAATAATTAATTTAGTAACTAAGACTCAAAAAAATATTATTAAAAACGATTCAACCATTGACTCTATAATTGTGGTATTCGAACAACGAACAATTTAAAGACTACTTTTCCAGCAAAGGTCCTTAGCAATTGTGTAGCATTAAACACACACCAAGACTTTATACGGGCCAATTGACCGTGGGACCACTATTAAAAAAGAAGGCTCACTAATAAAAGGTAACGAAATAACGAAACAAAACAACAGGTCTTCAAAACCAAGGGATGTGCTACCTTTAAACTGGGACCACACAAATATGTTCCATTTAGTGGCATGTGCGTTCATATATAATGCCAAAAACCTAGGAACCTATAGTTAATATATGCGACAAATTCGAATATGAAAGCAATGAAAGAAAAAGACAACACCAAAACAAAAGACAGTACTGAGATTCTACACTAAAGGACACCAAGGCATAAATCCAAAAGAGTCAGCAAACTTTTCATGCTTGTCGAACAAAAGACACACAATACCAAAAACACCAACACCCACAATACCGAAAACACCAACACCCATAAAGAGATAAGAAATGGGTCCCTACCTTGTCCCATTTCCTTTTGTCGACCAAGTACACCTCTTCAAAAGTCGAATGCGTCGATGACTTCGAATATTCAAGCAGACCCAGTTGGATTTTTGCACAAATCTTTCTCCTAAATCCCAATGGACATTAGTGGTGTCAAAATGGTTATGGATACTCTACCGAACTTGGATTCTCAGATCTAGGGTTTAGATTTGCATTACACTTAGGGGAAATTGCAGCTACTATGGTGAGAACGAATAGTGAGCAAAATGGCCAACAGTTGGGAACACTTAGACAAAAAATTGATTTCCCTTTAAAGGTTTAATTGGATGGTGTCGTTTGATTAAAGTAAAGTAAAGGGGGAAGAACAGAAACAGTAGTGTATAACTATCTATTGTACGCAATATTTTTTGTCATATGATTAAAGTGATGCTATGTAAAAAAAAAAGATTAAATCTAAACCTAGACAAGAACGCACGACACCGTTTCAAATATAATGGACAGCATATGCAGCTGACTTGGCTTGTGCAGTGCGAAGTGAAAAATTTGCCAGCGTGGAATGCTCTTCCATTAACAATCACACGGAACCCTAACGATAGGATGATTTTGTCTCAAGATGATAGTTTGGGGAGTATTTTGTTAGGATTTATTTCCTTAGGATCAAACTGCTAAAAGCGGCAAAACTCAAGGATTAAACTGTAAATTTCCCAAAAAAAAAAAAAAAGAGGAGAAAATTTCGAATTTTGTGAATCTCTACCAAGAGTCTTCTTCTTTCCTTTCAGCTCGCCCTCAATGTATTTAATGCTATTCTAAATTTGACAATTATCCTTCGCATATTGATGTTCTTCAAAGTGACTCAACAACAAAAAGCATCAAAGGCAATAACATATATGGGGTTCAAAGGTCAATAAAGATTTAACATGGCGTTCAAAGCATCAAAGGTAGCGGTGAAAGGACAAAGAGAGCTGCAAAATGACGGAGAGATGGGAGATGTTTGTTTGTTGTAGTGACTTCTGCAGTTGGTGCTTCTATTACCTGTTCGATGATTGCGTTTTCAAGCTTGACTTCAGATGCGGTTCTCGCAGGTGAATTAAGAGCAACGATTGTCACCAACATGCATCCTTAACCTTCTTGAAGTAGATTCAGTTCATTTGCGAAGCTTGTGGGGAGGAAGGGAAGGATTTCAGATGCATATGTAGCCCACTTGAAATGCACACTCACGTGTACGATAATAGCAAACCATTTGAATTGAATGGGGGCAGTTTGGTATATTCAAGCGGGTTGGGCTCACGTGTGACGGAAAAATGGTAAGTATAATGGGAAAACTGGGTTCAGAACTAAATTGTAACAATTATGGTAGATTATGGGGTGAGTTGCAACGAGTTAGAATTTAGAGAGTTTTTGAGATTAATGGTATAGTTCGTGGGAAGAATTTGTATTTAGCCCATTCATTTAAAAAGTGTGATGTACATTTACCAACATATAATATACAAACTCACAAGGGAGTTGCCTACGCTATCAAGCCTAGCTAACCAATTTCTGATTGTCGCATCTGGGGAGCATATTCTCGGTGCTGGCTCGGTTCTACATCCTCTAACACTGTTGTGCAGCATTTGTCCTCTGCTGAAGACTTTGTGGCAGATTTTTTTTTTTTTTTTTATTTGGAAAAACCGTGAGGTGCATGCCTCACTCTTAGTCATAAAAAAGAAGAAACAAGTCAACCCAAGCCAACCCCTTGGGGTTTTGTCTCCAGATTTCATGTTTAGCGAGTATGCTACTTTTTTGTATACGTTGTGCAATAAGTTTATCATGCAAATATTGGAAATAACGGTGCTAAAAGTTATTTTATATATTGTTTGAATGTTATTTCTAAATTTTATTATACCGCCCCCCAAGAAAATATATATGCTTCCGCATGCCATGCTGCTTATAAGCGTACACACCCCCCGGAAGTCC
>CM025856.1:25721870-25735975 GCA_003952965.2 Morella rubra
AATTAGGTTCGACAATTTTTTGATTTATCTCTTGGGCCGTACTGTTCCATTAATCTGTCTCTTCATTGTCTTCGTGATAATGTTATCTAATTATTACACAAATTAATTTGGACGAATTTTATTTTTCTTCCTCATCTATACCAATTCGCTTACAATATTACTTCATTTTCTTCATCACTAAGTTATCTAATTTTTACATAAATTAGTTCCGACAATTTTTTATGTATCTTTCGGTCTATAAATATTGCATTAATCTATATGCTTCATTTTCGTCATCATTAATATATCTAATTATTGTATAATTAATTTGGACGATTTAAGTTTATATTTTGGAATTTAACAATTCTATTAAAATATTTGGTTTCATTTTATTCCATTAAGTGGTCAAATTTAAAAAATTAATTTGAGGATTTTTTTATTTATCTTTTGGTCTCTAAACTGTTCCACTAACCTATCTCTTCATTTTCTTCATGATTGAGTTGTCTAATTATTCATAAAATTAATTTGGACGAATTTTAATTTTCCTCCTGGTCTGTAACTATTCCATTAATCAATTCACTTCATTTTCTTCATCATTAAGTTATCAAATTTTTACAAAAATTTAGTTACAATTTTTAATTTATCTTTTGGTCTGTACTGTTCCATTAATCTTATTCTTCATTTTCTTCATGATTATTTATCTAATTATTACATAAATTAATTTGGACGAATTTTATTTTTCTTCCTCATCTATACCAATTCGCTTAATGTATTCACTTCATTTTCTTCATTTTAAATTATCTAATTATTATACCAATCGGAACAATTTTTTAATATATCTTTCGGTCAAAATATTGCATTAATCTATATGCTTCATTTTCATCATCATTAATATATCTTAATTTTTACTTAAATTACTGGAGAAATTTTAATTTTTCATAGTGTTCAATGTGTGAGATAACAATTCCAATTGACATATTTGCTTCATTTCTTCCTCATGAAGTTGTTAAATTTTGAACAAATTAATTATAGATTTTTAATTTATTTTTGGTGTCGAACTGTTCCATGTTCTTCATTTTCTCAAAATCAATCTAAACCTTAATTTTAATTTTCTCCTTGTCAAAATGTTATCAATGTTAAGTTATCGAAAATTCCATTAACTTATTCTTAATTTTGTTTTTTCATTGTAAATATTTTCTTCAATTAAGTGACTTTTGAAACTGTTCCTAATCTTTTTCTTCATATCTTGTCCTCTTGAACTTTATTGTTTTCATGGCTTAGAATAATTCCGTTAATTAATTCACTCCATTCTTCATCTTTAAGTTATCCAATTATTCAACAAATTAATTCAAATGATTTTAAATTTATATTTTGGCCCATAACTCTTTCATTAATCTAATTGCTAAAATTTATACAATATTTAGGTACCTAATTTTCAAACTAATTAAAGTGGACAATTTCTCCTCACCTTTTGGTCTATAATTCCTCTATTTGTCCTTTCCCAGCAGATATTATTATCTGATTTTTAAACAAATTATTTTTTAATTTATCTTTTGGTCTATAACTATCCCATTAATTCCTATTCGAATTTTAATTTTCCTTTGTCTGTAACTATTCTCAATTCACTTATTTTCATCATTAAGTTATCAAATTTTTACAAAAAATTAGGTTCGACAATTTTTATTTATCTCTTGGGCTGTACTGTTCCATTAATCTGTCTCATCATTTTCTTCGTGATAATGTTATCTAATTATTACACAAATTAATTTGAACGAATTTTATTTTTCTTCCTCATCTATACCAATTCGCTTAATGTATTCACTTCATTTTCTTTCCTTTTCTCACATTCATCATTAAGTTATCAAATTTTTATAAAAATCAGGTTGATCAATTTTTAATCTGTCTTTTGGTACGTAACATTCCATTAATCTTTCTCTTCATTTTATTCACGAGTAACTTACCTAATTAGTAAATAAATTAATTTGAACAAATTTTATTCTTCCTCCTCTTCAGTAACAATTCGCTTAATGTTTTCACTTCATTTTCTTCATCACTGAGTTATCTAATTTTTTCATAAATACAATTTAATCTTTCGGTCAATAAATATTGCATTAATATATGCTTCATTTTCATCATCATTAATATATCTAATTATTATATAAATTAACTTGGACGATTTTAAATTTCATTTTTGGAAGATAACAATTCTTGCACATTTGCTTCATTTTCTTCCTCATGAAGTCGTCAAATTATTACACAAATTAATTTGTCAAATTATTCACATATTAGTTTTGAGGAATTTTCTTCAATTTTTCATAAATTAATTTGGTCTCAAATTTTTCTATTCTATTTTCTTCATTTTCTTCCTCATTAATTGTCCAATTATTATATCAAATTAATTTGTTTTAATTTTTTTTCACAATTCTTACATATTTGCTTCATTTTCTTCCTCATTAAGTGTCAAATTATTACACAAATTAGTTTTAATCATTTTAATTTATTTGCTTCATTTGGGTCTTACATAAATTATTAGGTTTCATTGTCAGTTTTTGATTGTCTAATTATTCATAAATTAATTTGGACGATTTTCTTCCTGTAACTATCTTAATATTTGTTCATTTTCTGAAGTTGTCAAATTTTACAAAATTAATTCCTTTTGGTCTCTGTTCCTTAATCTATCTCTTCATTTTCTTCATGCGGACGAATTTTAATTTTCCTCCTTGTCTGTATTCTTAATCATTCCTTCATTTTCTTCATCAATTATCAAATTTTTAAAAATTTTAACTTATTTGCTTAATTTTTTTCGTAATCTCTAACATATTTTGCTTCATTTTCTTCCTCATTAAGTGGTGAAATTTTTAATCAGATTAATTTGGGGGATTTTTAATTTATCTTTTTGCCACGAACTGTTCCATTATTCTATCTCCATTTTCTTCATGATTGAGTTCTAATTATTCCATAAATAATTTGGACGAATTTTATTTTCCTCCTGTCTGTAACTATTCCATTAATCAATTCACTTCATTTTTTCATCATTAAGTTATCAAATTTTTACAAAAATTAGGTTGAAATTTTTATTTATCTTCTGTACTGTTCAATCTAATAATGTTATCTAATTATTTTACGAATTTTATTTTTCTTCCTCATCTATACCAATTCGCTGTTATCTAATTTTTACATAAATTAGTTCGGACAATTTTTAACGTATCTTTCGGTCTATAAATACTGCATTAATCTATATGCTTCATTTTCGTCATCATTAATATATCTAATTATTATATAATTAATTGGACGATTTTAAATTTATTTTTTGGAATTTAGCAATTCCATTAAAATATTTGTTCATTTTCTCCCCCGTTAAGTTGTCAAATTCTGAAACAAGATAATTTGAGGGTTTTTTATTTATCTTTTGGTCTTAAATTGTTCCATTATTCTATCTCCATTTTCTTCGTAATTGAGTTAACTAATTGTTCCATAAATTAATTTGGACGAATTTTAATTTTCCTCCTCGTCTGTAACTATTCCATTACTCAATTCACTTCATTTTCTTCATCATTAAGTTATCAAATTTTTACAAAAATTAGGTTCAACAATTTTTGATTTATCTCTTGGGCTGTACTGTTCCATTAATCTGTCTCTTCATTTTCTTCGTGATAATGTTATCTAATTATTACACAAATTAATTTGGACGAATTTTATTTTTCTTCCTCATCAAACCAATTCGCTTAATGTATTCACTTCATTTTCTTCATCTTTAAGTTATCTAATTTTTTCATAAATTGGTTCGGACAATTTTTAATATATCTTTCGGTCAATAAATATTGCATTAATCTATATGCTCATTTTCTCATCATTAATATGTCTAATTATTATATAAATTAACTTGGACCATTTTAAATTTCATTTTTGGAAGATAACAATTCCATTGACATATTTGCTTCATTTTCCTCCTCATGAAGTCGTCAAATTATTACACAAAATAATGTTGATTTAATTATCTATCTTCATTTTCTTCAATTGAGTTGTCTAATTATTCCATAAATTAATTTGGACGAATTTTAATTTTCCTCTCGTCTGTAACTATTCCATTAATCAATTCACTTCATTTTCTTCATCATTAAGTTATCAAATTTTTACAGAAATTTGGTTCGTCAATTTTTGATTTATCTCTTGGGCTGTACTGTTCCATTAATCTGTCTCTTCATTTTCTTCGTGATAATGTTATCTAATTATTACACAAATTAATTTGGACGAATTTTATTTTTCTTCCTCATCTATACCAATTCGCTTAATGTATTCACTTCATTTTCTTCATCTTTAAGTTATCTAATTTTTTCATAAATTGGTTCGGACAATTTTTAATATATCTTTTGGTCAATAAATATTGCAATAATCTATATGCGTCATTTTCATCATCATTAATATGTCTAATTATTATATAAATTAACTTGGACCATTTTAAATTTCATTTTTGGAAGATAACAATTCCATTGACATATTTGCTTCATTTTCTTCCTCATGAAGTCGTCAAATTATTACACAAATAATTTGAGGATTTTTAATTTATCTTTTGGTCTCGAACTGTTCAATTAACTATCTCTTCATTTTCTTCATGATTGAGTTGTCTAACTATTCCATAAATTAATTTGGACGAATTTTAATTTTCCTCCTCGTCTGTAACTATTCCATTAATCAATTCACTTCATTTTCTTCATCATTAAGTTATCAAATTTTTACAGAAATTTGGTTCGTCAATTTTTGATTTATCTCTTGGGCTGTACTGTTCCATTAATCTGTCTCTTCATTTTCTTCGTGATAATGTTATCTAATTATTACACAAATTAATTTGGACGAATTTTATTTTTCTTCCTCATCTATACCAATTCGCTTAATGTATTCACTTCATTTTCTTCATCTTTAAGTTATCTAATTTTTTCATAAATTGGTTCGGACAATTTTTAATATATCTTTCGGTCTATAAATATTGCATTTTGTCTACATTTGCTTCATTTATGGATTTCATTATGGAATCATTATATAATTAGGACCATTTTCTTCCATTGACATATTTCATTTCTTCCTCATGAAGTTGTCAAATTATTACACAAATTAATTTTGGGATTTTTAATTTTCCTTTTGGTCTCGAACTGTTCAATTAATCTATCTCTTCATTTTCTTCATGATTTGTTGTCTAATTATTCCATAAATTAATTTGGATGAATTTTAATTTTCCTCCTTGTCTGTAACAATTCCGTTAATCAATTCACTTCATTTTCTTCATCGTTAAGTTATAAAATTTTTACGAAAATTCCATTAACTTATTTGCTTAATTTTGTTTTTTCTCGTAATCTGTAACTATTTGCTTCATTTTCTTCCTCATTAAGTGGTGAAATTATTAATCAATTAATTTGGGGGATTTTTAATTTATCATTTTGCCACGAACTGTTCCATTATTCTATCTCCATTTTCTTCGTAATTGAGTTAACTAATTGTTCCATAAATTAATTTGGACGAATTTTAATTTTCCTCCTCGTCTGTAACTATTCCATTAATCAATTCACTTCGTTTTCTTCATCATTAAGTTATCAAATTTTTACAAAATTAGGTTCGACAATTTTTGATTTATCTCTTGGGCTGTACTGTTCCATTAATCTGTCTCTTCATTTTCTTCGTGATAATGTTATCTAATTATTACACAAATTAATTTGGACGAATTTTATTTTTCTTCCTCATCTATACCAATTCGCTTACTATATTTACTTCATTTTCTTCATCATTAAGTTATCTAATTTTTACATAAATTAGTTCGGACAATTTTTAATATATCTTTCGGTCTATAAATATTGCATTAATCTATATGCTTCATTTTCATCATCATTAATATATCTAATTATTATATAAATTAACTTGGACGATTTTAAATTTCATTTTTGGAAGATCATAATTCCATTGACATATTTGCTTCATTTTCTTCCTCATGATGTCGTCAAATTATTACACAAATTAATGTTGAGGATTTTTAATTTATCTTTTGGTCTCGAACTGTTCAATTAATCTATCTCTTCATTTTCTTCATGATTGTTGTCTAATTATTCCATAAATTAATTTGGTTGAATTTTAATTTTCCTCCTGGTCTGTAACAATTCCGTTAATCAATTCACTTCATTTTCTTCATCGTTAAGTTATAAAAGTTTTACGAAAATTCCATTAACTTATTTGCTTAATTTTATTTTTTCTCGTTATCTGTAACATATTTGCTTCATTTTCTTCCTCATTAAGTGGTGAAATTATTAATCAAATTAATTTGGAGGATTTTTAATTTATCTTTTTGCCACGAACTGTTCCATTATTCCATCTCCATTTTATTCATAATAGAGTTAACTAATTGTTCCATAAATTAATTTGGACGAATTTTAATTTTCTCTTCGTCTGTAACTATTCCATTAATCAATTCACTTCATTTTCTTCATCATTAAGTTATCAAATTTTTATAAAAATTAGGTTGAGCAATTTTTAATCTGTCTTTTGGTATGTAACATTCCATTAATCTTTCTCTTCATTTTATTCACGAGTAACTTATCTAATTAGTAAATAAATTAATTTGAACTAATTTTATTCTTCCTCCTCTTCAGTAACAATTCGCTTAATGTTTTCACTTCATTTTCTTCATCACTAAGTTATCTAATTTTTTCATAATTAGTTCGGACAATTTTTTAATATATCTTTCGGTCACTAAATATTGCATTAATCTATATGCTTCATTTTCATCATCATTAATATATCTAATTATTATATTAATTAACTTGGACGATTTTAAATTTCATTTTTGGAAGATAACAATTCCATTGACATATTTGCTTCATTTTCTTCCTCATGAAGTGTCAAATTATTACACAAATTAATTTGAGGATTTTTAATTTTCTTTTGGTCTCGAACTGTTCAATTAATCTATCTCTTCATTTTCTTCATGATTGTTGTCTAATTATTCCATAAATTAATTTGGACGAATTTTAATTTTCCTCGTCTGTAATAATTCCGTTAATCAAGTCATTCATTTTCTTCATCATTAAGTTATCAAATTTTTACGAAAATTCCGTTAACTTATTTGTTAATTTTATTTTCCACGTCATCTGTAACATATTTGCTTCATTTTCTTCCTCATTAAGTTTCAAATTTGAAAGAAATTAATTTGGAGGATTGAACTATTCTTACCTTCTCTTCATTTTCTTCACGTTATCTAATTTTTTCATAAATTAGTTCGGACAATTTTTAATGGGTCTATAAATATTGCATTAAATCTATATGCTTCATTTTCGTCATCATTAATATATCTAATTATGTATAAATTAATTTGGACGATTTTAAATTTATTTTTTGGAATCAATCCATTAAAATATTTGTTTCATTTTCTCCCTCGTTAAGTTGTCAAATTTGAAACAAATTAATTTGGAGGATTTTTTATTTATCATTTGGTCGTAAACTGTTCCATTAACCTATCTCTTAATTTTCTTCAAGATTGAGTCTTCTAATTATTCCATAAATTTGGACGAATTTTATTTTCATTCCTTAGTTGTCTTTTACCCTCGTCAATTTTTCATCATCGTCTGTTGTCAAATTTTACAAATCCTTCAATTTTTTACTTTCTTTTGGTCTGTATTGTTCCATTAATCTGTCTCTTCATTTTCTTCGTGTTTATGTTATCTAATTATTACATAAATTAATTTGGATGAATTTTATTTTTCTTCCTCTTCTATACAAATTCGCTTAATGTATTCACTTCATTTTCTTCATCTTTAAGTTATCTAATTTTTACATAAATTAGTTCGAAAATTTAATGTATCTTTCGGTCTATAAATATTGCATTAATCTATATTCTTCATTTTCGTCATCATTAATATATCTAATTATTATATAAATGAATTTGCGCGATTTTAAATTTCTTTTTGGAATATAACAATTTCATTGACATATTCGCTTCATTTACTTCCTCATGAAGTGGTCAAACTATTACACAAATTAACCTTTCTCTTCATTTTCTTCATGATTGAGTTGTCTAATTATTCCATAAATTAATTTGGACGAATTTTAATTTTCCTCCTTTTCTGTAACTTTTCCGTTAATCAATTCACTTCATTTTCTTCATCATTAAGTTATCAAATTTTTACAAAAATTAGGTTGGAAATTTTTAGTTATCTTTTGGCCTGTACAGTTCCATTAATCTATCTCTTCATTTTCTTCATGATTAAGTTATCTAATTATTACATAAATTAATTTGGACGAATTTTATTTTTCCTCCTCATCTATAACTATTCGCTTAATGTATTCTCTTCATTTTCTTCATCATTAATGTGAGTCTAAAATAACAAGCCAAGAGGGGGGGGGGGTGAATTGGGTTTATAAAAAATTATCACTTTTTGTTTAACACATAGATCTGAAAACTATCCCTCTTTAACAAATAAAATGTGATCTGAAAGTTTTAATGCTAAGCTAAATATAAGCAATAAATGATAAAGCATAAATCTCCACAAGTATGAATATGTACTGAAAAGTAAGAGAGATAGAGTTAGAGAGATGACACCGTAATTTTAGGTGGTTCGGCCAACACTTGCATATGTCCACCCCCAAGGCTATTAACTTCCTTGGGCTTCCTTCACTATTCTCTAAATAGCAAATACACCTTAGCTTCCCGGTGCTAAGGAACCTTTACAAAGCGTTTTTCAAGCTCACGTTTCAACTCTCTTACAAATCCCAAAACCCAAGGGATTTCTTCTACTCTCACAAGTAGGACAAGTGTTTACCCAACACTCAAGTGTTTTCCAAATGATGGATACAAAGGAATAACAATGAATGGCTCTCTAAGCCAAATAAGCCAATGAAAAGCTCAAAACGTGTGGAATGGCTCTCTAAGCCGAATCAGCAAGTGAAAAGCTCAATAGAGTGCAAAAGACAAGATTCTCAAAGGAAAGCTAACGTTTGGCAGGTGGAAGCACAAGCTTTCTTGGTAGATGCGGTTTTCCCTCTTCTTCAAAGCACTTTCTCTCTCTAGAAGTTAGGGCAAGAATATTTGCAAGTGTGTTGTCTCTTCTTCAAGAAATTTCTCTCTCTTTGGAGGCTAGGTCGTCAATGAAGAGCAAGAGAGAAGATTCAACAATGAAAGCTTTTGTCTTGAACGAATCAGCAAGTGATTTCTTTGGATCTAGCTTTCTCTCTCTTTGGAAGGATAGATTCTGAATGATAATGCAAATCCATCTCTTTCTCTCTCTATCTCATTCTATATATAGTCCTCTAGGCTTTAAGGGTCTTCAAGTAGCTCTATTATACCATTGGAGGGGTTTCAAAGTCATTTTGAACCATTTTGAATGAGTTGGCGTTGTTCCAGGATTTCTGCAAATTCGCACCATGTGTTGACACATTGTCTTCATGTGTCGACACTTTAAACTTAGCCTGAAAGTTGCTTAATTTTCTTAATAATTACGCTATCTAAGTATTAACTAAATTAATTTGGATGGTGTTTAATTCATCATTTGGTCTCTAACTGTTGCATTAATTTATTTCTTCATTTTCTTCTTCATTAATTTATCTAATAATTACAAATATTAATTTTCCTACTCGTCTGGAACAATTCCATTAATCTATTCACTTCATTTTCTTCATCATTAAGTTATCAATTTTTACATAAATTAGTTTGGAATATTTTTAATTTATCTTTGGTTTATTAATATTGCATTAATATATGTGCTTCATTTTCTTCATCTATTAGGAATTGTAAATTTATGTTTTGGTCTACAACAATTCCACTAACATATTTGTTTCATTTTATTCGTCATTAAGTGGTCAAATAATTAATAAATAAATTTGGAGGATTTTTAATTTATCTTTTGGTCTCAAACTGTTCCATTAATCTATCTCTTCATTTTCTTCATGATTAAATTATCTAAGTTTTACGTCAATTAATTTGGAATACTTTTACTTTTCCTCCTCGTCAGTATTGATTCCATTACTCCATTCACATTATTTTATTCAACACTAAGTTTTAAAAGTTTTACGAAAATTAGTTCGGATAATTTTTAATTTGTCTTTTGCTCTGTAACAATTCCATTAATCTATTCACTTCATTTTCTTCATCAATAAGTTATCCAATTTTTACATAAATTAGTTTGGAAATTTTTAATTTATCTTTGGTTTATTAATATTGCATTATGTTAGCCCAAGGTTGTTTTGTTTTTGTAAAACAAACCATATTTTATTTTGATGATAAAAAAGTTTCTCAGGATTGAAGACTTTAGATTTTATTTTAGTCAATCCACTACTTCCAATGTTATAATTCAAGGGATTGAAGTTTTCTCTCTCCTTTTGTGTATATGTTGTTTTGAAATATCACTACACAAGTTAATACGATTAAATTCTTCTTTGTAGGTATTTAAATATGTGTTGGAACAATTTGGAAGCTTGAAAATTGCAAAAACTCTCTCCAGCATCTTTGGTGGCGACACATAGAAGACATGGTGCCGACACATTACACTTACTCCTAAGACCTGCTTTCCAGACAAAAAGAAGTGTCGACACATAGAAGACATGGTGCCAACACATTGCACTGACTCCCGAGCGCTCTCTTTTTTAGTCAAATTTTGATGTGCCAACACATACATTCATGTGTCAACACATGCCACATGATTGAAGATTTTCCAAAAAATGTCAGATCACTCAAAATGGCTCATTAAATCACTGGAACCTTTCCAACGGCCATTCTCACCTACCACAATAACTGTTGAAAGTCAAATCGCCTTAAATGCAAGATTCAAAGAAGAAGACTATATATCTCGAACGAACGTCGACTTGCAATTACTTCTTCACCTAACATTTTGAGAGAGAGAAAGAGCCTTGAAGAAGACAGAAGCTGTACCCACCAAGAAAGCCTGCTTGTTCTCTGAAATACTTTAGCTTTCTTTTGTGCTTTCGGTGTCTTGCTCTCCTTGTCCTTCATACTTGAATACTCGGCTTTAAGAGCTATTCCGTGACTTTCTCGTTGTACCCATTCATTTGTAAATCTTGTGAGTGTTAGGTAAACACTGGGTCCTACTCGAGTGAGTAGAAAAAAAAATCCTTTGGTTTAAGGATCTATAAAGAAGAGTTAAAGCGTGAGCTCTAAAAACGTTTGTAAAGGTTCCTTAGCACCTGGAAGCTAAGGTGTATTTGCTATTTGGAAATAGTGAAGGAAGCCCAAGGAAGTCAATAGCCTTGGGGGTGGACGTAGGCAAGTATTGGCCGAACCACCTAAACATACGGTGTCATCTCGCTAAACCCTACATCTTGTTGTTCTTTTCTTATTGTTGTTTTTTGCCTTATTGTTTTGATTATTTAATCCTCTTAAAAAAGTTTTAACTTTTAATTAAACCCAATTCACCCCCCTTCTTGGGTTGCTCTTAGACTTTCACATTAATATATGTTCTTCATTTTCTTCATCATTAATTTATCTAATTATTATATAAATTAGTTTGGGCGATTTAAATTTATGTTTTGGTCTATAACAATTCGACTAACATATTTGTTTCATTTTATTCGTCATTAAGTTGCCAAATAATTAAACAAATTAATTTGGAGGATTTTTAATTAATCTTTTGGTCTCTAACTATACCATTAATCTATCTCTTCATTTTCTTCATGATAAATTATCTAATTTTTACGTCAATTAATTAGGAATATTTTTAATTTTCCTCCTCGTCGGTATTGATTCCATTACTCCATTCACATTATTCTATTCAACACTACGTTATCAAATTTTTACCAAAATTAGTTCGGACAATTTTTAATTTGTCTTTTCTCTATAACAATTCCATTAATTTGTTTCTTCATTTTCTTCATGATTAAGTTATCTAATTGTTACATAAATTAATTTAGACGAACTTTAATTTTCCTTCTCGTTTGTAACTATTCCCTTGTTGTATTAACTTCATTTTATTCATCATTAAGTTATCTAATTTTTACATAAATTAGTTCGGACAATTTTTAATTTTTTCTTTTTTGGCCAACATAAATACTGCAATAATCTATATGCTTCATTTTCTTCATCATTAATATATCTAATTATTGTATATATTAATTTGGATGATTTTAAATTTATTTTTTGGTCTATAACAATTCCATTAACATATTTGTTTCAATTTCTTCGTCATTTAGTGGTCAAATTATTAAACAAATTAATTTGGATTATTTTTAATTTATTTTTTCGTCTCTAACTGTTCCATTAATCTCTCTCTTCATTTTCATCACGATTCAGTTAGCTAATTATTACAAAAATTTATTTGGACGAATTTTAATTTTCAATCTCGTCAGTAAGTATTCCCATATTGTATTCACTTCATTTTCTTCACCATTAAGTTATCAATTCTTTACATAAATTAGTTCGGACAATTTTTAATTTATCTTTTGGTCTATAAATATTGCATTCATCTATATGCTTCATTTCTTCTACATTAATTTATCTAAATAGTATATAAATTGATTTGGATGATTTTAAATTTATGTTTTGGTCTATAACATATTAACAATTCAACAACAATCTAATTTGGTAATTGGGATAAACATTTTTTCGTTTCATTATTAAGTGTCAAATTTTTAAAAAAATTTAAACAATCTAATTTTAAAATAAATAGTTGGGATTATTTTTCAATCTAATTTGAAAAATAAATAATTTTATTTTTCGTTTATATTTTTGTCTTTAACTCTTCGATTAATCTACTTGCTTCATTTTCTTCAATATAAGGTATCTATTTTTTTCAAACTAATTAGTTTGGACTATTTTTCATTTATATTTTGTTCTATAACTATTCCATTAACCTATTTGCTTCATTTTCTTAAGAATTGCGCTATCTAATATTAACTAAATTAATTTGGATGGTGTTTAATTTATCATTTGGTCTCTAACTGTTGCATTAATCTATTTTTTCATTTTCTTCATCATTAAGTTATCTAATAATTACAAATATTAATTTGTACGAATATTAATTTTCCTGCTCTTCTGGAACAATTCCATTAATCTATTCACTTCATTTTCTTCATCATAAGTTATCCAATTTTTATATAAATTAGTTTGGAATATTTTTAATTTATCTTTGGTTTATTAATATTGCATTAATATATGTGCTTCATTTTCTTCATCATTAATTTATCTAATTATTTATATAAATTAATTTGGACGATTGTAAGTTTATGTTTTGGTCAATAACAATTCCATTAACAAATTGGTTTCATTTTATTCGTGATTAAGTTGTCAAATAATTAAAAAAATTAATCTGGAGGATTTTTAATTTATATTTTGGTCTCTAACTGTACCATCAATCTATCTCTTCATTTTCTTCATGATTAAATTATCTAACTTTTACGTAAATTAATTAGGAATACTTTTAATTTTCCTCCTCGTCAGTATTGATTCCATTACTCCATTCACTATATTTTATTCAACATTAAGTTATCAAATTTTTACCAAAATTAGTTCGGACAATTTTTAATTTGTCTTTTGCTCTATAACAATTCCATTAATTTGTTTCTTCATTTTCTTCAAGATTAGTTAGTAATTATTACATAAATTAATTTGGACGAATTTTAATTTTCCTCCTCGTTTGTAACTATTCCCTTGTTGTATTTACTTCATTTTCTTCATCATTAAGTTATCTAATTTTTACATAAATTAGTTCGGACAATTTTTAATTTATCTTTGGTTTATAAATATGCATTAATCTATATGCTTCATTTTTCTTCATCATTAATTTATCTAATTTAGTATATATAATTTGGATGATTTTAAAATTATGTTTTGGTCTATAACAATTCCATTAACATATTTGTTTCATTTTCTTCGTCATTAAGTGGTCAAATTTTTAACATAATTAATTTGGAGGATTTTTAATTTATCTTTTCATCTCTAACTGTTCCATTAATCTCTCTCTTCATTTTCGTCACAATTCTTTTTAATTTTAATTCGTCAGTAACTTTCCCTTATTGTATTCACTTCATTTTCCTCAGTTAAAGTTAGTCGAACTTTTTTACATAAATTAAGTTTTGAACAATTTTTTAATTTAATCTTTTTTTTTTTTCGAAGGCTTCTATTAATGCGCTATTTTCTTTCT